>PVJS01011325.1:0-45997 GCA_004027185.1 Glis glis | reverse complement strand
AAAAAACCCAGAATAGCCAAAGTAGTTCTCAGCAACAAGAACCATGCAGGAGGCATCACAATACCTGACTTCAAACTATACTACAAAGCCATAGTAATAAAAACAGCATGGTACTGGCACAAAAGCAGACACATAGATGAATGGAGCAGAATAGAAGACTCTGAAACAAACCCAAACACCTACAGCCAATTGTTTTTTGTCAAAGGGGCTAAAAACACCCACTGGAAAAAAGATAGCCTCTTCAACTAATGGTGCTGGCAAACCTGGCTAACCATAAGCAGAAAAATAGAAATAAACCCCACTTTCTCACCTTATACAAGAGTCAATTCAAGATGGATCAAAGACCTAGAAATCAGACCAGAGACCTTGCAGCTACTCGAAGAGGTCATATGCCCAACACTTCAACACATAAGCACAGGTGAAGACTTCCTAAGCAAGACCCCACAGGCACAGGAAACTAAAATGAGGATCAATATGTGGGATTGCATTAAACTGAAGAGCTTTTTTGCAGCAAAGGAAACAATCAAGAACCTCAACAGAGAGCCGACAGAATGAGAGAAGATTTTTGCCAACTACTCCTCTGATAGAGGACTCATAACTAGACTATACAGAGAACTTAAAAAAATCACCACTAAAAAAACAAATAACCCATCAAAAAATGGGCAAGTGAACTAAATAGACACTTCACAGAAGAAGAAATACAAATGGCCAAGAGATGTGTGAAAAAATGTTCAATATTATTAGCAATCAGAGAGATGCAGATCAAAACTACCCTGAGATTTCACCTAACCCCAATTAGAATGGCAATCATTAAAAACACAAACAACAAATGCTGGTAAGGATGTGGAGAAGTAGGAACTCTAGTACATTGTTGGTGGGATTGCAAATTAGTGCAACCACTTTGGAAAACAGTGTGGAGAATCCGCAGAAGAATGGGAATGAACCTACCATATCACCCAGCAATACCACTTCTAGGCATCTACCCAAAAGGACTGAGACCAAACTACCAGACTAATGCATGTGTATCTATGTTTATAGCTGCACAATTCACAATTGCCAAACTTTGGAACCAGCCAAGGTGTCCATCAACAGATTAATGGATTACAAGACTATGGAATACATACACAATGGAATTTTACGCAGCCATAAGGAAGAACAAAATTATGTCATGTGCAGGGAAATGGAGGGCACTGGAGAACATTATGCTAAGTGAGATTAGTCAGTCACAAAGAGTGAAAAGTCAGATGTTCTCCCTAATATGTGGAAGCTAGGGAAAATAGGACTTAGAAGGGACTCCAGACAAAGGAAAAAACTTTAGTTGAGCAAAAGAAGGCGACCTAACTGAGGGAGATGAGAGGGGGGAAGAGGGAAATACACTAATGCACATGATGTATATGCACACTTATCAGAGTCAATCACTATGCTGAACACGAGAAGGAGGGAATAGGGTGGGGTGAGGAAGGGCTAAATGAGCAATGTGTTCATGCATGCTTCTGATACTCTGACACTTATCAAAATGTATAACTACAATGCACCAATAAATTAAATGAAATAAAAAAAGAGATAAGGCATTTAAACTGCTAAGCACACATATATGCTCAGAAAAAAATTAAAAAATAAATTGATTAAGAGTTATATTAAGAGTCCAAATTTAGGTTAAGTGCTATGGTTTGGATTATGGTTTGACCCCCCCAGCGGTTCATGTGCTGTAGATAGGGCCTCGAGGAAAGTTAGGCCATGGGGCACCACCGTAATGAATGGAGGAAGGCCATCTCTTAGGAGAAGAAATGGAATATTCCCACAAAAGCGGATTGTTGCAAAAAGAGCCAGCCTGGCCCCTCTCCTGTTTCTTGCTTCCTTTCTCTCCATATGACTTTTCTCTCTCTCTTCTGCATGTGCTTCTGCCATTGTGATACCATCTACCATGAGACCCTCACCAAAGCTGAGCATATGTTGGTACCATGCTCTTGTATCTCCAGAATTATGAGCTAAATAAACCTTTTATTTAAAATGTATCCAACCTTCAATATTTTACTATAGCAAAATGGTCTAAGTAAGAATTATATTAATCTGAATTTTTAATCACCTGTTAAAAATACATATCCAGTCCTCTTCTCATAAGCAAATGCAAATCACTAGAAAAGGAGCACCTGGAAATCTGTGTTTTAGCTGGTGCTGCATCTGACCCTAATGACTAAGCATTTCAGGAAACTAGGTGAGGGAAAGGAGTATAAGAGCCTGAATCAAGAGCAGGAGCAATAGAAGAACTGAGGAAATACATATATTATTTGTCTATGCATTACATGTTAATTAGAGTGACCTGTCAGGACTCATTGATCTTTGGAGACTAATAAAAAAAAGGAATTTATATTTCTGATTTTAGTCCCTGAGTTAAGTTGTTGTCAAGAGATATAGTAAAGGATGTTAGAAAAGAAAATGGTTTGGAAGAGAAAATAAATTTCAGACAAGTTAAACTTGAAATGTTTAATTGTAAAACCATGGTGGTCCAAAAGGTAGAAATAAAATGGAACTGGATCTAAAGAGACAAGTCTGAGCTTGAGTTATAAAGTAGGAGATATCAGCATATTAAAAATATGTGTTAATCTACAGAGATTGTTCCAATAATTCATGTTTTGTCATATGACATATCTCCAATGATATACTGGCAAATATTTATCAATTGGATCCCAAGGAGGGGAAAGCAGATTGGGATGAGGAAGTCATAGTATAATAACTAAATCAGATATAGTTAGTACATGGTTATAAAGAGACTGCAGTTATCTCTGGCATTATCTGGCAGGATACTCAGAGTAAATCTGTTGTTTACCAAAATATCACTATCTCCACCCTGTTTGTCTTTAGGACCTAGCTAGTTGGTTACAGTTTGGTCCTGCTAATTGTCTTTTCTTTACCTGGATGATTGTGTAGTAGACTAATTTTCTTTCAGCATTTTAAAACAGCATTCCTGGCATTAATAATCTCAGTTGAATAGTTTCATTTGTGATACCAGATGACAGACTATTTATTCCATGAAAGCAAAGTATAGTTTTTCCTATAACTACTTTAAAGATTTCTCTCTCTTGTTCCATTGGTGTAATTATGGTGTGCCAATGTGTGGCTTATTATTTTTCTTGTTTGTGGTTCAAAGTTCTTGAACCTGGCTTGATTTCTTCCATCAGTTTTGAGAAATTGTTAGCCATTGTCTCATCAAATCTTGCTTCTGTACATTCTTTTCCTCCTTTTAGTATGTGATTCTAATTTTACTTATGCTATAGTCTTAATATCCCACATAATTATTTCCTTTTTTGGAATTTTTGTTGCTTTTTTTCCTCTGTGCTTTAGTATGAATATTTTCCTTTCACCTTTCTTGAAGTTTACTAACTCACTTTTTAGCCAGGTTGAATCTGATATTAAGTTTATCTATTAACTGCTTAGCTAACAATATTTTATATTTCAATTCTAGAATATCAATTTGTTTTTTATTTATTCTTGCTCTCTGCTGAATTTTTCTATTTTTCATCTATATTCTTAATCATTAATCACAGTTATTTTAATGTTCACATCTGGTAACTTCAATAACAGTCAGCTGTGGGTCAGTTTGCATTATGTTTTTATCTTGGTCATCTTTTGGTTTGCCAAGTAATATTTTTATTGGATATGTGTTATTGACAATGTTTTATTGGATGATATATTGAATTACATTGTGTCGTTAAAATTTTGGAGATTATGGAGGGTATTCTCACCTTCCAGAGAGGACTTATGTTAACTTTCAACAAAAAATTAGAGTAGAAGTATCTCATTCTAATCCAATCAGGAACTGAATTTATTTAAAGCTGGGATTTAGTCTTTGGAGGAAAGTTTGTATCTATTTTTAGTTCTCCATTATTTCTAGGATATAGAACTTCAGGGATTTTAACTGAAAATTGGTGTGTTTACAAATGCCTTGAACTCTAAATATTTCTCTCCCTAGCACTATTAGACAGAAAAAACTGCTTAGCATTATGGCCTCTTAGTCTTTGACTTCTTAGAAATAGGCAAATAATTTGGTAGAGAAAAGCAGTGTAGAATATCAAACTCACTCTTCTGTATTTCTCTGCTCTACAGTCTTGGATCATCAAATTCTTATATTGTAATTCTTAAACTCCAATATATGCCTCCCTCCCACAAGACATAGAAAAACTCTAATTACTTTTTGCCTTTTACCTACCACTCCCATGCAGCTTATGATTCAACAAATGAGAGGAATAATGGCATCAAATTTTGGACATGCCTTACTTAGTAAATGCTCTTCTCTCTAAGATCTCAGTCACTCAAGGCCTGGTTGTATAGACAGCTCTCTCACACCTTCAAATTTATTTATTTATTGTATCTTATCCAGGTTTTCTAGTCATTCTCTCAATAAGGGTTGTTTGGCTATAAGTTAGCTCATTGTAGCCAGAAGTAAAAGTCTCAGACAGTGAAAAATAGTTGAATTCTGGATATATTTTAAAGGTATACATTGAAGAATATACACGCAGACATTCTGTCATACAAAGTGAGGTGTGAGAGATGAATTAGAGTCATACTGAGGCCTTTGATCTGAGCTACTAGAAAAACTGAGTTGTAATTTATGGATATGGAAAGATCTCATGAGAAGAAGGCTTGGCAAGGGAATATCAGAAGTAAATTTTGAGATGACTGTTAAAAAAATAAACATAAGGTATCCAGTAAGCATTTTAATATATGAGTCTGGAGTTCAAAGAAAAGGTACAGTCTGGAGATATAAATTTGGAAATCATGAGCATATGAATGGCATTTACAACCAAGAGAGTAGGTGAGGTCACCAAATATATGAGTGTAGATAAAGAAGAGAAAAGATCTAAAGAGTAAGTCTAGATGAGCACTAACATTAATGTAGATGTCAGGCAGATGAGAAACCATCAAAGGAGAGTAAGAAGGAGCAGCACAAGAGATAAAACAAGACCCAAGGTTAATGATATGTCCTGGAATCCAAACAGGGGAGCTATTCCAAGGAAAAGATAGTAAAAAGTGTGCCAAATGCCTCTGAAAGATCTAATAAGATGACTGAAAGTTGACCATTGGCTTAGTAACATGGGGTCATCATAGCATTTATGAGAGTCATGTCAGTGGAGGAGTGCAAAGTCTAATTGTGGTCAGTTCAAAATGAAATGGGAGGAAGCTTGGTGTGGTGGTGCACGCCTGTAATCACAGTATTGAAACAGGAGAACCACAGGTTTGAGGTCAGCCTCAGCAACTTAGCAAGACCCTCAGCAATTTAGTGAGACCTTGTTTCAAAATAAAAATAAGCCAGAATCCCAGTACTTGGGAGGCTGAGAAAAGAGGATTGCAGGTTCAAACCCAGCCTCAGCAACTTAGTGAGGCTGAATGAGAATATCCTATCCTGAAGCTGATTGTGTGTGTGTGTGTGTGTGTGTGTGTGTGTGTGTGTGTGACTTTATTCACCTGAAAAGATTTACTGGTCTGTTGCTATTTAGTTATTTTTCCTTCTTCCTCTCCTTCCTTCCTTCCTTTCTTTCTTTCTCTTTCTTTCTTTCTTTCTTTCTTTCTTTCTTTCTTTCTTTCCTTCTCTTTCTTTTCCCTATTTAGTTCCATTCTTCACTGTTTGCAGTCTACAAATAGCTGATTTTTCCACACTGCAAAGCCTGAACTTCCAGTTCTCTCTATTCCTTTCATTTGTGCTTGCTAACTAACAAATTATTTTCCAAGATTTTTATTGACCACAGTCAAAACCACACACCATTAAAGTTATGTTTTATCATTTCTTCTTAGAGCTCAAATTTAATAGGTACATCTACCTTTTAAGTGTTCACATGAAAAAGTTTTACCAAATGCTTTGCCGTTGCATAATAAGATCACTATTTTAGTGACCATTTTGTTTTCTTACTGATCTTAGCCAATTACTAAGCCAATTTTATGTATCACAAATTTTTGTTATGAGAGCATCCCACCTCAGCATACAAATGTCTGAATTTAATAGGCTAACTGCTATAGCAAATAACCCACTCTTATTTGCTCAATGAAATAAAAAGATTTTAATTCAATTCCAATGAAGATACCTGGCTTGGCAGTTCTCTTAATGGTTCCTCTGCAAACTGGCTTTGCCATTTTACAAATTCAGGGTAATCCTAGAATAATCCAGTCAGCAGATGGAGGAGGTTAAATGAGTATAACAGAGGATTTTATGAGCATGCCTAACAGCAATTTACATAAATTCTGTACATGCTTCTTTTTCCAGAATCCAATCACATAGTCCCAACTTAACACCAAAGAAAGCTTGGAAATAAAGTCCTCTCACATGATTGGGAAGAGAAAAGAAGACTGTTGAGCATTTAGCCAACTTTAAAGTAAAATGAAGCTAGAGTCACAGATTATCCTAATGTTGGCAAGTAAAAACCATCCAATTCTAAAATATGCAGCAAAGACATATGAGAAACACAGCTGGAGCCTCGAAATTCCACATTGTTAATGTATTAGCTAAAATTCATTGACAATTTACTATTTGCCAGTCATTCTTCCAATTGCTTTTAATTATTAAATCATTGGTCTTTAAAACAATCCTACAAGCAGGTTGCTATTACTATACTGATTGTACAGATGAGGAAATTGATGCACAAATGGATTAAGAAATTTTCCCAAGGACTCATAGTTAGAAAGCAGAAGAAGAATTTGATCTCAAGCAGTCTGGTTCTAGAGTATGGACCCACCCATTACACTGCTCAGCCCTTTCCAATTGCTTCGTGAATTTTTCAGGTGACTACTTTAACATTTTATTGTCTAGTGGCATATTCTCCTTTCCCTCCCCTTCACAGAGTCATTTTCAGTTCTATATTTCCACTTGTCCCCAACCCTTTAGTGGACTACGCTTAATACATTCCTATGCTGTCCTATAATTGTGCCAGTGGAAATGTTGGGGGGACTGTCATCCAGGTTATCAAATGACAAAGGGGATAGAAGGCAAATACAAGAAACACATTTAGGGAAAAGAAGCCAGTACACTTCTCATATTTGCAGGGCCTAGGGTAAAAAGAAAGAGGCCCATATTCCATATGTCTAACATGTAAAAGTTATAATTAAACCAACCGTTAAATAAAATACTTCATCCTCCTACTATGAAAAATATAATATTGGCTGGAATGTCAGGTTGAATTTAGAATTCCAGGATGTAAAATTCCTTTCTACAATATGGTAGTTGGGAAAGAACTAACCCTTCTTGCCCTATCTTCCTTTATCCTTCATCCTTCTTTTCTCCCATGTAGATCCATCCTACACCACAAGGTCCTCTCAAGCATACAGGTTGGTACCCCCATGTGCACGTTTGTGCAGTGTCCATGCCACCCCAGAAAATAACCACACCTAAGTCTGCCGTCAAGAAGATAATCTAAGAGAAGAAATCTGGGCTGGAAACCACCATGGGCTGTTTAAATAGAGAATTCCTAGGTTCAAAGTATCCAGAATAGTCCAGGTGGAAGGGGCAGAGGCTCTGTGTGGGCACATCCCACATGGGCCCATGGAATCCTCACACAATGGGGAACAGTATAGCCATATGAGGCTCAGAGAAGGACTCTCTGAAGAGCAGCACTAAAGTCCCTGATTTCCTCTTCTGGCCATAAGGCAGTAACAGATCAGATTTACCCTCCAGACTCCAGCAGAAGATTAAAGTTACAAAAAAATGTTATAGGAAATTTTCCAGGCATAAAGAAATGATAACCTATGATAATTTACAATAACACAAAGAATGAAAAATGCCAGAGATGACAAATATGTATCAAATATAGAATGTTTCTCATTTTTAATCTCTTTGATATATAATTGACTGTTTAGATATATACCCTGAAAACACAAATCTATAAAATATTGGATAGTTTACATAAATATCAGACAAAGTAATTTTGAAACAAAAAATATTTTCAGACATAAAGAAAAATATTTCATAATAGTAAAAGCACTACTTCATCCAGAGGATATAATAATCCTAAACCTTATGCACCTAATAACAGAGCTTCAATATACGTGAAACAAAATTGATAGGATTAAAAGTGGAAGCAAATTAACCTACAATAATGGAATGGAAATGGGAAATGAACACATTCACAAATTATAGTGGGAAATTGCTATACTCCTTTGTCAGTAATTGATAAACAATCAAATGGAAAGTCAGCAAGAATATAAAACATCTGAATAACCATTTTGACTGATGTAACTAAATTGACCTTTATGAGACACTCCATATAACAGCAGCAAAATACACAATTTTTTCCATGAACACAGAACATTTACCAAGATGGACCATGTGCTAGGTTATAAAACAAGTCTCAGAATTTTTTTTTTTTGTAATACCGGGGATTGATCCCAGGGGCATTCTACCTCTGAGCTACACCCCCAGGCCTATTTTATTGTTTATTTTGAAACAGGGTCTCACTAAGTTGTGGAGGGCCTCACTAAGTTGCCGCAGCTAGCCACAAAGCTGCTATCCTCCTGTTTCAGCTTCCTAAGTACTGGGATTACAAGGATGCAAAAAAAAAGTATTTTGACCTTTAAAAAGTTAAACTAAAATTCACTAATAGAAAGATACCTGGAAAATCCACCCAAATACATTAAACAACACATCTCTAACACAGAGACCAAGAAGAAAGTCACAAGGAAAATTAGAAAATATTTTAAACTGAATGAAACTGCAAACACAATATATCAAAGCTGTGGAATGCAGCTAGGGAAATAGAACTTTTGGCATTAAATGTTTATATTAGAAAATAATATTGCTTTGGACCTATGCTGAGGCAATACATGATGGTGGGAACACATGGCAGAGCAGAACCTCGTATCATCTCATCATCTAGAAAGCAACAGAAAGTGAGTAGGGGGCCAGGGATCCACAAGCCTCTTCAAGGGTATGTCTCCAATGACCTAAGGACCTCTCACTAAGACCCACCCCTTAAAGGTTCCATCACCTCCCAAGAGCACCAACCTGGTACCAAGCCTTGAACACATGGGCTTTGGGGAACTCAATAGCCACACTACAGAACTAAGTGAAAGAAGCCAGACACTAAAGACTAAGTACTAAACAGCTACCATTTACACACAGTTTTAGAAAAGACAAAACTTTAATGACAAAGAGAAGAATAATGCTTGCCAAGGACCAAGAACAGGAGAAGAAAATTGGTTCTAAAGGGGTGTGAAGACAATTTTTGGGGTGATAGAAATGTTCTATATTATAATTATGGTTGGTTCCATGACTATATAGATATCTGCAGAAACTTACCAAATTGTACTCTGAAATTAATAAATATTATTGTATATATATTAAGCTGCAATACAACTGATTTTAAAGAATATGAATCCCAGGCCAGGTGTGGTGACACATGCCTCTAATCCCAGTACTTGGGAGGCTGAGACAAGAGGATCACAAGCTTTAGGACAGCCTCAGCAACATAGCAAGACTCTCAGCAATTTAGTGAGACCTTGTTTCAAAATAAAAAATAAAAGGGCTGGGGGTATAGCTCAGAGGTAGAACACCCCTGGTTTCAATTCCCTGTACTGTAAATATGTTCTTTACTGTAAATTAAACATTTATTTTTATATAAAACTGTAAATAAAACAAAACAAGAATGAAGCCCAGAGCAAGGAACCTGTCTTAGTCAACATTCCCACTGATGTATCAGCAAACCTGACCACATAATTTAGAGAAAGGAAGATTCTTTGCTCACAGTTATTTGGAAATTCTGGGTTCAGTCCATGTGAGACTAGCATCTTTGGATCTCAGGGCATGGCAGCAGGAAGTAGGAAAGAGAGAGAGAGGGTTCTGCCCTCACATCATGGAGGCCTGAAGCAAGAGAAAAATTAAGCATATGGGCTCTGCTCCTCATATCACATAACAGAGGCCAGAAGCAGAGAGAGCAAGCAAGCAAGGGAATTCAAAGACACAAGCATGATCCCTAAGGCCACACCCCCAGGGACCCACCTTCTCCAGCCACACCCCACCTGCCTAGATTACCACCCAGTAAACCTATCACAATGGACTAACTCATTGATGAGATTAAAACTCTCATGGCTTAATTATATCAACTCTGAACATTAATGCATGAGCTCATCAGGGGACATTCTATATCTAACCATAACATATTTCCCCTGGCCCTTGAAGAGCTCATGTGCATTTAAGAATGCAAAATGCATTTGGTCCACATCCGAGAGTTCCCATAGTCTCACCAGTTATGGCATTCCTCAAGAGTCCCAAAGCCCAAAGTCTCCTCTGAGAATTAAGGTAAACTCTTGACTATGGCCTCTGTAAAAGAAAATAAAAAAAAAATAAAGCAAGTTACACGTATCCAATGTACAATGGAAAAGAGTAAATATTAGCATTCCACAAGGGAGAAATGGGGCCATAAAAAGAAATAATGGGACCAAAACAGTAATGAAATCCAGCAGGGTAAGCATTTGACCCTGCAGCTCCACTTCTAGCATTCAGGGCACATGGTGGTGAGATGCAATCTCCAAGGGTCCCTGGAAGCCCCACCCCTGTGGCCTGGTTGATTTCAGTGGGCAGCATATTTGCTCCAGTCTGGTTCCATGGCTCACAGTTTTCAGCCTTTCCTCATGGTCATTCCACATTTCTGGCATTTCTAAATCTTGGGGGTTTTCCTTGCAACCTTGGCTTCACCCTCATAGCTTCACAAATTGTCCCATTTTGGCCTGCTTTCAGGGATTCCAAACCTGTGACATTTTGCCTGGTTTCCCAAGCCCTCCTTTGAAATCTGTGGGGAAGCCTACATGACCCCTTTTCTCTAGCAAATCCAGAATTACATGAACTCCCAAGTCAACCACCAGCAGGAAAGGCAGTCATTCTCTTTACAATCACTGCCACTGGGCCTGTTTCAATCATAGCCACCACCACTGGGCCCTTGTTTCCCTAGTTTCGCACTTGGGCTTGAACTTCCCTGACCACATTCCTTTCTTTGTTCCTGTGCAAAACATTTGACCACCCCTCAGCCACCTTACTTTCTTTTACTGCACCATCTCTCTGGGCCTCAACTTTACATATGACTTTCTGGCCAAACTGCAAATCTATAATAAAGTCTTTCTGTTTTGCTTTCTGTTCCAGAAATTCAATATACAACTGGCTGAATGCAGACATCAATATCCATAAGGCAGTTTGGATACTTTGCTGTTTTGAGATTTCCTCTGCCACCATAATCAGTCCATCATCTTTAAATTCATCCTCACACAGTTTCAGGACATGGGCAAAATGCCGATAAGTTCTTTGCCAGAATGTAACACAATGTGGCCTCTACTCCATTTTCCTATGGAGTTCTCTTTGACCTCAAAAATCTCCTGATCACAGTCTCTACCATCTACCTTTCTAGCCACATTCTGGCCCTTCCAACTTCCTCTTACAAACCAGTTCCAAAGACTCACAGAACACATGGTCAGACTTAGATATAGCAGTGACCCCACTTCTCAGGTACTAATTTCTGTCTTAGTCAACATTCTCACTGCTGTATCCCAGTAAATTTGACCACACAACTTAGAGGAAGGAAGATTTATTTACAATTTTTTAGAGATTCCAGATTCAGTCCATGTGAGGTCAGCATTTTTGAATCTCAGGGCATGGTAGCAGGAATCAGAAAGAGAGAGAGAGAGAGATGAGATAGAGAAAGAGAGAGAGAGAGAGAGAGAGAGAGCTGCTTTCACATCATGGAGGCCAGAAGCAGGAGAGTGTAAGCACACCTGCTCTGCTCCTCACATCACAGAGGCTGAAAGCAGAGAAAGCAAGCAAGGAGATTCAAAGATACAAGAACAATCCCTAAGGTCACACCCCCAAGGACCCACCTTCTCCAGCCACACCCCAACTGCCTAGGTCATTACCTAGTAAACCCATCACAGTGAATTTACACACTGAAGAGATTACAACCCTCATCACTTAATTACATCAACTCTGAACATTAACACATAGCTCTTCAGGGGACAATCTACATATAACCATAACGGATCCCTTTTATCTGAGTCTAAAGGCAGTAAATGGGAGAAGAAAAAGTGAACCAGTAAAAGAAACTGAAAATGTTTAACTTAAAAAGTGACTAGAGACCCTGATCATTGTGGTAATAGATACCAACAATCACCAGCATATATAAACATCTACTATTTAATGGGGGTTCTTTCATGCTATGCCCATTCTAAACTTCTTGAGTTAACTCTTTTCCTCTGGGTAATAGTTCTGGTATTGAAGCAAGTCTTCTACTGAAGACATGGTCAGCACTTAACACTGCATACTGAGCATGCTGCAATGCTGAAGATGAGAGGGGCATATGGTTTTATGCTAAAGCAGATGTTAGCTATTAGAAGGATGGGTTAATATTGGATTGCTAGATGGTAAGAGTGAATTGAAAGTGAAGAAATAGCCATAAAGAATGTGGACTGCTCCTTTCAGAAGTTGACTGTAAAGAAAAAGTAATGATACAGAATTATAGTCAAAGGAATATTTGGTTTCTTAGTTTCTGATAATCTTAGCATGTTTATAAGAGAAAATATGAGGAAAGATGTATATATTGAAAACATAAGTGATTTGGGGAGAAATGGTGAAAAAGAAGAGCTTAAGTTCTTTAACCTCTTAGAGACTCACTTATTTCTGATGTGTAAAAATAGAAATCATAATCCCAACTACAGAAATTTTGGAGATTAAATGAAATAAAATTCAGCACATACTCTAGTACAAAGTATTGCTTAATAAATGATCACTGATACAATGATACAATTCTGTATAAACACAACTAAGTGGGATTTATCCCATGTATGCAAAGCTCATTCCATATTTAAATACAATAAATTAGTCCTCTAGCAGAAAAGTAGTTGGCAAAATTTTTCTTCCATTTTGCAGACTCTCTTTTCAAACTCTTGATGGTTTCCTTTGCTGCACAGAATCTTCTAATTTGATACCATCTCATGTATTGATTCTCAGTTTTATTTCCTGAGCTTTGAGAGTCTTATTGAGAAAGTCTCTACCAGTGCCTATATGCTTGAGAGTTGGTCCTATGCTCTCTTCTAATAATTGCAAAGTTTCTGGTCTAATTTCTAGGTTTTTTAGTTGACTCTTATGCAGAGTGAGAGATTGGGGTCTATAATTTGATTCTTCTACATATGGATCTTCAGTTTTCCCAGCACTATTTGTTGAAAAGGCTGTCTTTTCTTCAGTGTATGTTTTGGGCTCCTTTGTCAAAAATCAACTAGCTATAAATGTATTTATTTCTGTGTCTTCCATTCCATTGATGTATTTGTCTGTTTTTGTGCCAATACCATGCTATTTTTGTTACTATAGTTTTGTAGTATAATTTAAATTCAGGTATTGTGATTTCTCCAGTATATTTCTTATTGCTCAGAATTGCTTTGGTTATTCTGAACCTTTTGTTCTTCCAATGAATTTTAGGACATTTTCAGCTCTGTGAAGAATACTATTGGTATTTTGATATGGATTATATTGAATCTATAGATTGCTTTAGGTAGTATGGCCAAAAATTGACAATATTAATTCTGCCTATCCAGAACATGGAAGGTATTTCCAACTCCTAAGGTCTTCTTCAATTTTTTCCTTTGGTGTTCTATAATTTTCATTGTAGAGATCTTTTATCTTATTGGGTAGACTTATTCCTAAGTATTTTATTTTTCTTTGTTGAGACTATTATGGATGGCATTGTTTTACAGATTTCTTTTTCAGTGGATTTGTGGTTGGTGTATAGAAAAGCTATTGATTTTTGTAAATTGGTTTTGTATCTGGCCACTCCTCTGATAGAGGATTAATATCTAGAATATACAAAGAGTTTAAAAAGCTTAACACTAAAAACATATATAACTCAATTTAAAAAATGGTCAATTGAACTGAATAAACACTTCTCAAAAGAAGAAATACAAATGGCCAAAATATATATGGAAAAATGTTCAACATAAATAGCAATCAGGAAAATGCAAATCAAAACTACCCTGAGATTCCATCTAACTCCAGTTAGAATAGTAATCATCAAGAATACAAACAATAATAAGTGCTAGTGAAGATGTGGGGAAATAGGAACTCTTATATACTGATAGGATGTATAGGTTGATAGGATGGCAAATTAGTACAACCACTATGGAAATAAGTATGGAGGTTCCTCAAAAGACTAGGAATGAAACCACCACATGACCCAGCTATACCACTCCTTGGTAAAAGAATATTATAGTGATACATGCATATCCATGTTCATAGGAGCACAATTATAATAGCCAAATTATGGAGCCAATCTAGGTGTCTGTCAACAGATGAATAGATAAAGAAAATGTGGTACATACACACAATGGCCATAAAGAAGAACAAAATTATGTCACTTGCAGGAAAATGGATGAAACTAGAGAATATTATGCTAAGTGAGATCAGCCAGTCTCAGAAAGTCAGTCAAGGATCATATATTTTCCTTCATATGTGGAAGCTGGAGAGAAACATAAGGAACTTTAAATAATGTGGAAAGAGACCAGTATAATAGTGGAAGTGGTTTGGGGAAGGGAGGTGGGGAGGGGAAAAGGGAGAACTGATGAAGAAAGCAATTCAAGTAATGCTATGTTCGTATATGAAGGCATCACTACCAATCATGAATATGTACAGTGAAGCAGGGATGGAGTAGGATCTGGAGAAAAACACACCAAGTGCTGTGTGCATATATGCTTATATCATTTTGATCCTCACTATGATACATAATTACAATGTATCAATAAAAGTATAAAAATAAATTAATGTGATCTATCACATAACAAAATGAAAGAAGAAAAATGTTATGCTCGTGTCAATCAATAGAAAAACATCTTACCAAATCTATTACTCACTCATGATAAAAACTCTCAGCAAACTAGGTATATAGAAGAACTTTACCAAAGAACATGTTTAAAACCCTTACTTGAAATTTTACTCAGCCATAAAGAACAAAATTATGTCATTTGCAGGAAAATTGATGAAACTAGAGAATATTATGCTAAGTAAGATCAGTCAGTTTCAGAAAGTCAAAGGTCAAATGTTTTCTCTCATATGTAAAAGCTAGAGAGAAAATAGGAAACAAAAGTGACTTCAGATAAATGAGGAAATAGTTCAGTAGAATAGTGGAAGGGAATTGAGAAGGGAGAAGGGGAGGGGAAAAAGAAGGACTGAAGAAGGAAACAGTTCAAATAATACTATGGCAATATATGAGAATATCACTACCAATCTCACTAATATATATGGGAGGGAGGAGGGAAGATTGGGGTGGGATGCAGAGGAAAACACATAAGCGATGTGTGCATATACATATGTATCACTTTGAATCTCACTATGGTGTGTAACTAAAATCCACCAATAAAAGTATAAAATAAAAATAAAGTAACAGAAAAAACTCTACAAATAACACCAGACTTAAGGGCAAGAAATAAAATACTTTCCCCCTACAATTAGGAACATTCATCACTGCTATGCAATGTCATACTGCAAATCCTATTTAATGCGATTAGTTGAGAAGAAAAAGGTATACAGATTGGGAAGGAAAAAGTAAAACCATCTTTGTTTGCAGATAATATGATTTTCTACGTGGAAAATTTTAAAGCATCAACAACAATTTAAAAAAACAGTCTCTTGGAACTAATAAGCAGCTACAATGAAGGCAAAAGTTAATATGCAAAAGTTAATTGTTTCCCTATATACCAGCAATTAACAATTGGAACTTAAAATTAAAAAGACCACATCATGGCCGGGCGTGGTGGCGCACGCTTGTAATCCCAGTACTTTGGGAGGCGGAGACCGGAGGATCCGGGTTCACGGCCAGCCTCAGCTCTCTCTCTATCTCTCTGTCTCTCTCTCCTTAGTGAGGCCCTCCGCAACTTCGTAAGACCCGGTTTCAAAATAAAGTATAAAAAATAGGGCCGGGGGCGTAGGAGGTAGAACACCCCTGCGTTCAATCCCCGATACCGCAAAAAAAAAAAGACCACATCATTTGTATTCACACTATGAAAATAAAATACTGAGGTACATATCTAACAAAATATGTAGATATGAAGAAAACAGCAAAACTCGGACAAAAGGTTCAAAAAACATCTAAATAAATGAAGTTTCACATGTTTATGGATAGAAAAACTCAATATTGTTAAGATGTCAGTTCTTCCTAATTCGATCTATATATTCAATGCAATGCTAATCAGAACCCTAGAAAATTATTTTGTGGCTATGGGCAAACCAACTCTAAAGGTTATGTGGAAAAGTAAAAGACACAGAAGAGCCAACACAATATTGAATAAGGAGAATAGTCAGAGGACTGTCATTAATTGACTTCAAGATTTAGTATAAAGCTTTAGTAATCAGAACAGTGAGATACTGGTGAAAGGATAGACAAACAGATCAGTGGGGGAATCAACCGAGAGCCCAGAAATATGCTTATGAGAATACAGTCAACTTATCTTTGCCCAAGGAGCAGATCAATTCAATGGAAAAACAATAGTATTTTGAACAAATAGTGCTGGAACAACATCTGGACATCTGCATGAAAAAAAAACTGAATCAAAATATAAACTTTGTACCCTTCAAAAAAACTAACTCAGAATAGGCCATAGATTTAAACATAAAACTATAGAACTCATAGAAGGTAACAAGAGAAGATCTAGGTGACTTGGGTTTGGCAATGACTTTTTAGATACAGCACTAAAAGAATGATCCATGAAAGAAAACATTGGTAAATTGGATTTCATCAAAAGTAAAAACTTCTGCTCTATAAAAATCACTGTTAAGAGAACTAAAATGCACAACACAAACTGGGAAATTTTCACAAAACACATGTCTGATGAATCAAAAATTACAAAAAAAACTCTTAAAGCTCAACAAAAAGAAAACAACAAATTAGAAAATGAGTGTGATATATGAACAGATATCTCACCAGAGAAGATATACAGACAGCAAATAAGCATATGAAAAGATGCTGAGCAGTATATGTCACTAGGGAATTACAAATAAGAGCAACAATGAAATACCACTGCACACCTACCAGAATGGCTAAAATACAAAACACTGACAAGAGCAAATGTTGACAAGCATGTGGAACAACAAGAACTCTCATTCGTTGCTGATGGCAATGCCACTTTGGGGAAATCATGCTCCTCGGTATTTATCCAAAAGAGTTAAAGATATATATCCACACAAAAGCTAGCACATACATGTTTATAGCTGCATTACTCATAAGTGCTAAAAATTGAAAGCAAGCAAGATACCTTTCAATAGGTGAATGGACAGCAGTGCACAATGGTGCACACCTGTATGTGGGAGACTGACACAAGAGGATGGCAGATTCAGTCCCAGCCTCAGAAACTTATCAAGACCCTGTTTTAAAATAAAAAAAAAAGGGCTGGGACTGTAGCTAGGAGGTAGCCTGCCCCTGGGTTCAATTTCTGGTTAAAAAAAAAAAGGTTAATGGATAAATAAACTGTGTTACAATAGACTACTACTTGGCCATTAAAAACAAGAGCCGGGGGTAGAGATACAGCTCAGTGGCAGAGCACTTGCCTAGCATGTGTGAGGGTGAGGCCCTGGGTTTGATCCACTGTGGAAGAAAGAAGGAGGAAGGGAGGGAGGACCAAGGTATATAGAAAATCGTTGTACCTCCCACACAATTTTGCTCTGAACCTAAAACTGCTTTTAAAAATGAAGTCTTTTTTAAAATGAGCTATCAAACCAAGGAAGGGGTACAAGGGAAGGGGAAGGGGAAGAAAGAAGTGAATCTATGGAATTACTGTCATAAACAATGTGTATATATGAGATTATACCAACATCATTCTCAGTGCTACATGTGGGGGGGGAGTGGGGGGAGGCAGGGGGAAGGGACACCAAGAGCTGTGTGCATGTATCTTAACACCAAAATGATACTCATTGTGATGTGAGACTACAATGCACCAATAAAAACATAAAAAAACAAGGAAAGACTTGGCGGTATGTTCGATTCATATTGCTTAGTGAAGGAAGCCAGCTGAAAAAGCTGTATGTACTGTATAATTCCAAGTATATTACATTCTGGAAAGGCAAAACTCTAAGACAGTAAGACAGTTCCAGGAGTTCACAGAGAGGAAGAAGGGAGGAATACATGGAGCACAGAGGACTTTTAGTGCAGTGAACACATTTTATCTGATACTTTAATGGTAAATACATGACATTATGCATTTGTCAAAACCCAGGGAATTATACAACACAGAGAGTGAACCCTAATAAAACTTATAATAAAAATAGTAGTAATTATAATAACAGTAACTTATAAATAATAATATATCCATTGTAAAAAAAAAAGTTCCACACTAATGCAAGATGTTAATAGGAGAAATTTCATGCACATGAATCCAAGCAAGGTGAAGGGGATGGTGGTATATGGAACTCTGCGCAGTTTTTCTATAAGCCTAAAACAGCTCTAAACACTAGTCTATTTTAAAAATAATAATGATAAATAAAAACATAAAGTCTATTAAAAAACTCTCCACTTTTCTCCATTGTAGTTTCCATAGCCCTGTTCAAGCTACCTCTGTCTTTTGCCTGATTTTTTCCAACACACATTCAAATTTCCCTCTCTGGCTCATAGTCTACTCTGTAGCAAGAATGAAATTTTATAAATATAAAAATAATTGCTGTTTTCCTTATTTTAGTTGTTCCCTATTGCCTTCACAATCTGATTATGAATCCTTAGCATGGATTGACAGGCCCTCATGACCTGGCCTCCATTCTCTCATCTCCCCACAAAACTCACCCCACCCTGGATGGCACACCTCTGCTGAACTGCTCACAGGTTCCCAGTCCTGTCTTATTTTTCTTCCTCTCTGTCTTGTTCAGATAAGACTTACTCATCTTCCGGTCTTACCTTAAACATCATTTCCTCTAAGAAGCTGCCCTCTTTTTAGTCAAACATAAGCCCTAATAATAACCTTCAAGTCAAGAAACCAAATCTTATGAATTTCCAATCTTTATAAGAGTCTGAGAAAATCATCCTAGCTTAAACTCTGACTTTAATGGATAGAACAAAATCATCTGAGAAAAGAAGAAGAAAAACTAAAACTCACTCCACCATATATGTGCAATCGGCTTTCCAAGAGAAATGTATCTGGACTGGAGATCAGCCTGGATTCCAGTGAGGACTCCCAGGCTCCATGTCACAACCAAAACAAAGTTAAAGTGACCCTGGGGAAAGCTGGCAGGCCATCACAGCTGTTCTGGTGTGGATGCAGGCAGATTAGTCTAGTAATAGGGACTATCACAGTAGAAATAGCTCTGGAGTGTTAAATATGTATTAAAATAGTCCAGGTGCAAAGGAAGAGTTGCTCAAGCCTATGAGGAAGAGGTGAAGGGCCAATGCCAAGGCTAAGATCTAAATTAAAAACATGCTTGTCCCTCAAGGATTCAAAACAGGAGAAGTGGAAAAGGTTTTATCAAACATGGAAGGCTACAGAGGAAACAATGGATATGCATTTTACTCCTCATTCATAACAGAATTCAATAAAGTGACCGGCATCTCCACTAGAGGTGGAGATAATTGCATCCAACTATCTATATGGGCCTGCCTTTGCTGTCAAAAATGTATAAATGGTAGGCTCAGATTTTAATTCTTTGATAACCAAATTGAAAGGCAGAGATTCAGAAAGGGGAAGGAGAGGGAAAAGTATAATTTGAGGAATGTCAGGCAATGCAGGCAACAAGAGAAGGTGATAATAGTCTTGCTCCTTTGCCTTTCCAAACACCCAGGGTGGCCACAAGCTAGGCCGAATATGGGGGGCTGCACTGCTGTATAAGGGCCCACAGCCAGCAGTCACCTCCACAGCTGCCTGGACACTCCGGCCTCTGCCCCTGCGTTAGACCCTCCAGTACTGATTGCCCCAGTACTGATTGTTGTGTGCCCCTTGAAATGCTGGCTCATGCCATCATTCATTCACTCATTGTTTATTCAACAAATATCCCCCCGGGACCAGGCACTGAAGTTACAGGGACAAATAAGACAGATGACATCCTCGATCTCATTCAACTAACAAACATACTGATCGGAGAGAGAGACAATAAATACATAAACACATAGACAAAACAATGTCAGGGAATGATAGGTACTGTGAAGACAAAAGAAACCTAGATGAAGAGAAGGGAAAAGGATACGGCTTTAGATGAAGTGGCCCAGGAAGTCCTCTTTAGAGTAACGTTTAAGAAGAGGTTAAAGGAATTGGATGAGTGAACCTGAATCTGTCCCAGTCAGAGCAAACAGCAGGTGCCCGGCCTGAAGTAGAACCTGTGGGGGCCTTCCAGAAGAGCCGAGAGTGGCAAAGAGAGGTCAGCAATGCAACGCAAAGAGGGACTTGGATCCCTAGGAATCTTAGCTACACCTTCTTGACCTCAGCATTCACTCTAAGTGTGATGGAATCCCTGAAGGACTGAGAGTAGAAAAGCAACTTTATTAGGTTGGTTTGTTTGCAGTGAAAGATCTATAACTTTTCTAGACTTTTCCATCTTAACCATTCTTAAGTATACATACAGTTCAGTGGTATTAATTGCCCTACTATCACCTTGTCCTTCCACAGAACTCTTTTCATCCTGCAAAATTGAAACTCTGTATCTACTAAGCGACTCCCCATTTCCCTCCTTCCCCAGGCCCCTGGCAGCCACCATGCTACTTTATGTCTCTATCAATTTGACTACTCTATGTACCTCATATAATTGAGATCAATCAGGTTTTTTTTTTTTTGGTGACTGGTTTATTTCACTTTGCCTAATGTCTTCGGAGTTCATTCTTCAAAGTTCATGTTGTAACACATGTCAGAATTTCCTTTCTTTTTAAGACTTAAGGTTTATATTTTTAAAGAGATGCTAACTGATAAGTGGAAAACAGATCATATAGAGGTAAGAATAGATCAGGAAACTTAGGGCACTTCAAACTATTACAGGCAGTCAGGGGATTGTTGATTGCATTGTCTTGCTGGTCAGGGCCAAAAAACTGATGATGTCCCTGGTGGGCTTGGTTTAAGCCACAAGGTCCACAGTGACAGAGCATGGCAAGATTTGGGGATGACCAGATGACTCAGTTCACAGTCTCTGCTCAGTCAATAATCTGTATGGGAACTCAGCTGAATTTGGCTGGACACCAAGGTATGACTGATACTGTACACAACATCTCATGCACATACATTCAGCTAAAGAAACCAATTCCCATGGGAAGACTGGAAACTAAGAGCCCCAGAACTGCATCCCTGTTGACTGCTTCAGCTATTCCTTTTGCCACAAGTATGATTTTGGATATAGACTAAAGAATGCAGGTTCGTTCTGTTTAAGAGAAAACTGCCACTTCTTATTTGTGTTTATGCATAGGGACCTGGAAGGGTCTGGAGATTTGGGGAGCTGTGATTTCTCAACCTCACAGTTATTTCTAAAAACGTTCAGTTATTTTATTTTTGAGGAAAACCAGCACCCTTTTTGTTAGGCAGATCTAAATACTCACCAAAGTTGTTTTGCTAATAATGACATTTAATAAATGACTTCTGTTTCACCTTTTTAAAGAATATGATTCCAAATCCTTTCCAGGAACTAAGGAGTTCTTGAACTTTTAAAATGACCAGCATTTCATTTCAGATGACTGGGTTAAAACCCTTCAGATAATAAGAGGAGTGTGTTTATTTTAACATAGTGAATTATTCCAGACTAGAGTGCAAGATAGACAGCTAAAGTCATAGAGGCTTCATGGAAAATAAGACAAATCTATTTTGTTTTTGAAGTGGTGGGTGTTAGATAATATAGGGCTAAAGGAAAAAACACAGCTCTACAGATCAGAACAGGCTCTTTAATAGCGTGAAGCCTGGGAGGGGGAATTGACCGGGGAGAGAGCCTATGAGAGTCAGAAAAAAAACCTTCCTTATAAACTAAGGGCCTTTTATGGGGCATTGGGAGGGAGGGAGAGCAAGGCAGTCATGGATTTCTCCTATTTGTGGTCTTGGTAGGGGGCCAGTACAGGTGGATTTATGAGGCTGGGGCAGGGGGATGGTTAGGGTCATGTTCCTGCCACTGCTGGAGTTCTCTTGTTCTCAACCTCCTCTGGCCAGGCCTGTCAGACCTCACAGTGCCCACAGTGGGGATCAAACACGGGGCCTCAAGCATGCTAAGCAAGCACTCTACTGCTGTACGACTGAGCTACACCCCCAGCCCTGAAAATAAGACAAATCTAATTCTCTGCTGGTCAATTAGCAGCTTTGCCTTTGCAGAGCATTTGTATCCTTTCCATCCATAAAAGGCTTTGAACCAAAAAACACAAAATCATATGGCCGATTGTTTACTGAAATCTGCTCTCCAGTGGGATAAGGCACAGTCCCAGAGGCTCAGATGAGACAGGGTGCACAGGGAAACTCATGAAAAAGTCTAGAATGACAAATAAATAGATAAAATGATCAGGAAAAAAAATTGGGGAGAACCCATATGTTTTTAAAAACATTTCTGTCAGCTAGGTGTGGTGGCGCACACTTGTAACCCCGGTACTTGGGAGGCTGAGACAGGAGGATCACAGGTTTGCGACCAGCCTCAGCTACTTAGTGAGGTCCTCTGCAACTTTGTGAGACCCTGTTTCAAAATAAAGAATAAAAAATAGGGCCGGAGGTGGAGCTCGGAGGTAGAATGCCCCTGGGTTCTATCCCCAGTACCGCAAAAAAATAAAAATAAAAAAAAAAACATTTCCCCACCAAAGTGCTTATTTTTCACAATAAAATGTTTTATAACATATTCTTATTTTCCCCAGATTATCCATATAGCAATGACAATAATCATTGCTATTTAAGTATTTAATTAGCAAAGTGATTTACTTGCCCAGCATCTCATTTAATGAGATGCTCCAGCTCCCAGAACTCCTTTAAAGGGGAGACAGCCTGTGGGGTGAGGGGCCACACAGTCCAGATGGAGCAGCCAAGTTTGAGCTTAGGAAATCTACTTATTTCTGCTTAATGGGCATCTCACTCAAGTGTTTAATTAACAGGGTGATTTTCTTGTCCAGAACCTCATTTACAACAGAAAAGACGTTTGTAAGGTAGATGACCCAATTTTCTACACTTGAAAGGTTCAGGTGTGTAACTCAAGTGATATCCCTCTTATCTTAAAAACTGAGCAACAAACACTTCAGGAGACATCCATGTAAAGGATTTTTGTTCCATTTTAGTTACCAGGATAGGAGGAATTTAAAATAAAGATGACATTTTTTTTAAAAGAAAACCAAGAGTGAAGTATACACATTATAACTTATGATGTCTCTGTGGCAGTAAAGCAAGGTGACATACCATGATGGTTTTTGTTCAAGCACAGAGTTTAGATGGTTCTGGCTTCTTACTCCAGATTTGACCCTGATTTACCATGCAACCTCAGAGAAGCTAAGTAACTTCAGCTTCAATGTTATTACTATGTAATGTGAGGAAAATAAATCTTGGGGATAGAACTGAATGTAGGGTGGGTCACCCAGGGCCTGGCACATAGCAGGTGGCCATGCTGATGTCTCTGGTTCAGAGCTCCCAGAACTCCTCAAGACGAGACAGCCTGCAGGGTGAGGGGCCACACCTCCAGATGGAACTGCCAAGTTTGAGCTTAGAGGGTCTACTCATTTCTGCTTAATGCACATGAGGGGCTTAGCATTCAGGACAGAACCACAACGAGGAAATGAGTTAAAATAGAGTGGAGAAATACAGAAGGGAGTTTCTTCTCTTCCTAGCCTTGTAAAAACTGCTGTTGGCAAACACCCTTTGAGCTCATATGGGATGCTCTACATGATTGCTTCCCTGTGGCTCACAACTAGGGAAATGCTCTTTAAGAGCAGTTCAAATAATTCTATCTCCATCTATGAAAGTAATACTACCAACTCACTAACATTAGGGTGGGGGGGTATCCCTAGGAAACACTCCAAGTGCTGTGTGCATGTATGTTTGTACTACTTTGAACCTATTATGTATAATTACAATGCACTTAAAAAAGTAGATTTAAAAAAGAAGAAAGTATTTCTTTTTTAGCCACTTGGTTGCCCAATCTCTTTTTCAAACTGAGGTAGTCTTTAAGTTGTTTTTTTTTTTTTTTTTTTTGGCGGTACCGGAGATTGAACGCAGGGGCGTTCTACCTCTGCGCTACGACCCCGGCCCTATTTTTTACACTTTATTTTGAAACCGTGTCTCACAAAGTTGCGGAGGGCCTCACTAAGGAGAGAGAGAGAGAGATGGAGAGAGAGAGAGAGACAGAGAGACAGAGAGACAGGGAGAGAGAGAGAACGAGAGAGCTGAGGCTGGCCACGAACCCGGATCCTCCAGTCTCCGCCTCCCAAAGTACTGGGATTACAAGCGTGTGCCACCACGCCCGGCATCTCTTTGAGTTTTTATAAATTAAATTTTACTTGATCAATTTTTTCAATCAATTCTCCTATTCCAAAAGTCTTATATAACCCACAGTTTATCCTTAATTTTAAAAACTTCAAAGTCATCTTCTCTTAAAACTGATATCCACTGATTGTTTTATTTATTTATTTATTTATTTATTATTTTTGAGGTACTGGGGATTGAACCCAGGGGTATTCTACCTCCGAGCTCCACCCCCAGCCCTATTTTTTATTCTTTATTTTGAAACAGGGTCTCACTAAATTGCGGAGCGCCTCACTAAGTTGCTGAGGCTGGCCACGAACCTGTGATCCTCCTGTCTCAGCCTCCCAAGTGTGCGCCACTTAGGAAGAATTACAAGTGTGTGCCACCACGCCCAGCTTCCACTATTGTTTTATATCTACTAGCTGTACTTGAATAGACGCTGTTTCTTGACACCAGGTTCCCAGTCAATTGCTGATTCAATGAATGTATGTGAGGTTATACAAAGACGTAGGAATGTCAGAGTGTCAAATTATTGTCTAAGAGACCGTGCAATTGACATGTCTACCTGTGAGTTGTCAAGAAGGATAGGAAGTTGTACTTCAGGAACATTGAATGTGGTTCTGTCATGAGTGTGACCTCATGACATAAATAGACCTCTTCACAGAATATTTTCTACCATGCTTTTTCTCAACCTTCTCCCAACCCTTCCACTTTAATAAGTATCACCAAGAAAGTATACTCATCTCAGTAACACCAGTTTGTGAACAAAATAGCTTTTTGTTGGGGTCATTTAGAGGGTTCTCAAATGATAACCAGTTGAGAACTAGTTAAGAAATATGAGAAGAAAGGCAGATGGGAAGCCAAAACATCACAAGTACTACTGATTAAACAGATACCATTAACTGCCCTCCCCCCAAATCTGTTCTCTCTTTCAGATCATATTTCCTAGGCGCCCTCAAAGTCACATGGGTCCATGTGCCGTGCTCACAATAGAATGTGAGCGGATATGTCTCCACCTGCACACTAGGCCATGCAGCTTCCTGCTCATGATATCTCACTCTCTTTTGCCCTCTTTATTTATTTATTCTGTGAAAGGGTGAGAGAAATAGGATTGGTGAGTGAAGATAAAAGGGAACAAGTAAATAAAGGAATAGGGAATTAAGAGCTCCTTCTGCATTAGCCTGGACTCTAACCCTGATCTGAAACCAACTCCCTTTCTGCTTCACAGACTAACTCCTGGCACCCTGCCCATGCGCACCCCAGCATCCAGTCTTGGCTTGCTTGGATTTGTCTTTTCCTTCCAATCTTGGCCCACACAGCTAGAAGTTTTGCAGAAACAAAAGTCTGCCAAAAACAATAGCTTTCCTAAATGTCCACCAGCAAGGGAATTGGGATATAAATTATGAACTATCCAGTCAATGAAGTATGATTCAATCATTACAAATGATAAACACGAAGCTTTGTAATAACATAGAAAACATCTGTGAAATAATGTTATTGAAGGGGGAAAGTCAGAAAATTAAAGATGCAATATGGCAAAAATATTAAAAAATATACACATAGGAATAAATCTTTGGACAAAACTTGGAGACAGAAAAGCAATGACTTGGTTAGAGTTGTGGGGTTCAATAAATATTTGTTTAATTAAAGTTTAAATGGTCAAAGAAATTACCTTTGCCACCCCCACTCAGTGATATTACAAAGAGATAGCACTACCACCCCTTTTGCTTTCAGTGAGAATCACCCCAACTGAGAGAAGAGGGAGGGGCTGGCAGAGTTCCAAGAGGGGCCTGACTCCAGATATCCCATGTCTGACTGATTTGAAGTCTGAACACAAGTCCCACTGCTGCCTCCATATGTCCTCACTTTATTTTTAAGTCTTTTAAGATTCTAAGCATTTTGCATTTTGATGGCAGAGCTCTTTCCCTTAGTAATTCAGACACCCAAATAGAAATACACTAGACTCCATCCTCTGAGGATCCTGGCTGATGTGACATTCTTACAGAGAGCTAATGGGAAATCTATGTCCACAGATCATTTGAGCAGATCGATATGACTCTCTGTTGGCAAAACTTAGGAGTGTGGTGTTTACATTCCTTTACTGTTCAGGAACATATCTGAAAGGAGGTCAACTTTAAGCTATTTTTATCATTTTCTTGAAATGCACATGGAGAATGCATATATGAAAAACATCTGATGCTGGGAGGATGCAAATTAATGCATACTGTACATATTTCTTAGTTCAAAACATTTCATATCTCCAGAACTTATTTTCCCTATTAACTAGTTTATTACTATCCTCCCTTCTCTATCTCAGTAGTGTTGTCCTCTTGAGTGAAGGGAAAAGGAACTTTTCAGTTTTCACTAGTGCACCAACCCTTGTCTTGGTTTCCTAATATGAAATCTATGAAGAGAATATTACTCAGATATGAATGCCTGTCTACAAGTTTTGTAAAATGCCCATAATGTTAAAGCAGCCTCAGACAAGTTGCTAGACAAAGGACAGAAATCCATGCTGTGAGTCTGCAAGATGGAAAGCTAGAGAGTCTGACAGCTGAACAAACCGTAGGGGTTCTAGCTCAGGGGGATGAGAACTGAAAAAAACATAAGCAGCCACTGGATGAGATTAATGAATTTTTGGCTGCGGATTTTGACCCTAAAACTCATTTCTCAGTTCAGTGGGGACAGGAACAAACTGGAGACAGCTGACAGAGGCATGGCACATACTGTGAGGCAGCATGCACAGAAGCAAGGCCTCCCCATGGCAGCTCTCCTCCCTGCGACCCACACTCAGTCCCTCTTCAGAGCTAGGCAGAGCAGACTTGCCCCTGGAAAACCACTTAACGCCTTTCCCAACTTCCTTCCCACCCCCACCCCTCTTTTCTGATTTTGTCCCAAAGCCAATACAATAGCCTAAATCTCTACTCCCTTTATCTTCTGCAGCACTTTCTTCTTCCCTTCTATTAATACTGATCACACTTTTTAATAGTAGGTTTTTAATCATCCTTTGTTGTAGTGATATTGACTTTCTAACATAGAGATGGTCAGAATGCTCTGTCTCTAAATTGGAAGGTCCAGGAGGGGAGAAAAGGGCCATATTGTTCACCCCTCTAACACAGTCCTCAGCAAAAATAAGTACCCAATAGGAATGCGTTGGAATTTGAATGACTTTTGCCACTTCTTCATGGATATTTCTCCAGCAACACCAAGAGAAGAAAGGAGGGTCTTTAAAGTTGTCCACCATAAGAAACAACCTTTTTAATTACCCTCTGCTATAGTTCTTAATCTATCTGGCATGCTCCAGAATTTAAACAGCAAGAACAGAAAATCAGATCATTTGGGAGGTATAAACACATATAGGAGGCTCTAATGTGACATGGACCCTGACACTGAACACTAACTAATGAGACTAATATCTGACCATCAAGCAAAGATGGAGCTGTTTACTATGAGCCTATTAAGCAAATTGGGAATTTGTAACAAGAGCAGTAAGCTACATTTTCCATGTGACTATCACACTCCAAAGTTTTATTACTATTATTATTGAAACAAAAACTTCTTATTTTGTACTTCAAAATGCAGCATTTTCTTCTGTTTTCATTAAAACTTTGTAGTGACACTTCTAAGATAGACTGTAATAAGAAAAGGTTTTTCTCCGCCTTTCATGTTGAGTCAATGAAATGTGAAAGTGCTGTGTGCATGTATGTTCATATCACTTTGAATCTTACTGTGATGTATAATTATGATACACCAATAAAAGTATAAAAATGTAAAAATATATTAGTCAACATTGAAGAATCAAAATATCCTCTAATAAAACTTTGATTCCACTTAAAGAAATTTTGTTAAAATATAAATGTTGCTAAAATATTTTGAAATTTTGTAATGAGAATTAACACCATGATTTTTACCTTTTTAGTATGCCAATGTGTTTGCTGTGTTCATGAGTTAAATTTGGACAAGCTCTTCATAGGTTAAGTGTGACTACCAAGAAAGTAAGTCTTATCCAGATAAGGTCACCAATATTAAAGGGATTTTTTAGAGAGAGAAACCAAGTGACTTGACTCAAAAGTTGAACAAGAAGGAAAGTGGAGAGTTATATATTTTTAAAAAAAGTCCTCGTATGTTAAAAGTAAGTGGTTTCAAAACCCCGTTTCCAAATAAAAAATAAAATAGGGGTGGGCTGTAGCTTGGAGGTAGAATGGCCCTAGGTTTAATCCCCAGCAACACACACACATACACACATACACACATACACACATACACACACACACACACATTCACTGATAGACCTCAAAGGATCTAAAAGGCTTTGGACTAGTCACTGTTTCTCTTTCCAACAGATGAATATCAGTATTTTAATAGTTCTAAAACTTAAGTGTTTTGCAGGAATATTGTTCAGCTCAGAACATCCAATAAAACCAGAGTAATCAGAGGGAAAAACATTGGCTTCATATTCTTACAAATTTGGGTTCACTTGAAAGGTAACCAATTGTCCTAGTTTGCATGGAGCTGAGAGGTTTCCCAGGATGCAGGACATTCAGTGCTAAATCCAGGACAGTCTAGGGCAAACCAGGACAGCCTGGAACCTACCAGCTGGAGCACCTCATTCCAAATACTTCCCCAAGCTTCAGTTTCCTTCTCTCTAAAATGGGAATGATGGGCTGTTGTGAATGGTTCAAATATAAGTAGTTGCTGTGACTTTCCAGTTGTATCTGGCAATGAGCTTTACTGACAGAAATATTAAGCAAAAAGTCCAACATCCCACCCAATTTCTTTATTTGACCTTTTCATCAGAGAAGGAATTTTATTATTTTATTGTATTATTCCCCATGTATGCAAGGATACTTTTCACATTTCCAAAGGTTTTTCAATTCAAGGGTTGTAAGAAAATGGAAATCCTGCCAAATTCTAGAATATGAATATTTTCATTGATTTCTTTTAAGCATCCTTAATTGATTGATTTTAAATCAATTTCAAGGGAAAGTACATTGTCTCTCTTTCTGAAACTCTGTTTCTGAGTACTCTTCAATGAGCCTGAAGCAGGCTAACATTGGGGCAGAGAGGAAACCATCTTTGGTCATAGTGAACTAAAGACAAATCAGAATTAATGTCTATATCCGGAATTACCCTGATAGACTGTGAGCCACCCATGGTTCCATCAGATGTGTTTCTCAGTTGTGAAAACAATCAAGTCAGTAAGAGAGATGATGAAAAGTAGGTCCATCTCAGATAGGAACTTTCAGGAATTCTATGAACAGACTGTCATGGCTCCAACTTACTGTCTGGGATCAGGGACTGACTGTAAGGGGATGGGGGGGAATGGCTAAGAACAAGACATTCAAGCAAACTAGCCCAGATGATAGTGGCAATATCCCTAGCCAGACTGAACATCAAAAGTGGAAGCGAGTAAATAATTTCCACTCACACACTAGTGGGCTAAGCCACTGCTGAAGTGGAATACCATTCGGTTTTGTATCTGGGCAGAACTGAGCCAGAAAGAGTAGATGATTACTGACAGGCACTAATGTCACGAGACCAGGTGGTTTCTAAAATCTAATATTTTTCAAAAGAGTTTCCTTAAAACTGAATATGAATGTCATTAGTTATGTTTAATCAACCAATGAATTTGTAGGAGGAGTGTAACTCTATAATTCTAATAAATTTTTATTTTTTGTTGTGAAAAAATGTTTTTTAATCAATCTCATTCTCCATGTATCTGAGAAAATAAGATGGATGAAGAAAAAATGTCTGTTTCCTCCCTTTCCTCCCTCTACCCTAGGTCATGTCTGACCCAATAAACACAAAGATGATTCATGAGAGCTGGCCAGCCTTTTAAAAGTTATATCCTGGCAATGGAATTACAAATGATCCCAATAAGAAACAAAAGAAGAACATAGTGAAAGACACCAATGTCCTTGGATGGTGAAATTTCTAGAAACTCCCATTTTAGAAAGAGAAGAGAGAGGTGGGGAAGATAGCATACAGAAAGGGGAGAAAAAAAGAAAAGAAAAGAGGAGTTGGCTCAAATCTCTAAAAATAATATTAAAATACCTAGCATACTCAAATAGTTGAGAAATGTCAAGAATACTAAGAGAGTAAACACATTCTTGTTCTATTCAAAGTAAAGGGTAGAAGAAACACACATTTGTGGCATGGTATGTTCAAGAATGTGCAGTACTTTGAGGGTTCACAGAGACTGGATAAATGTGTTCCCACTCACCTAAAAAAGAGGCAGATGGATCCTTTCATTTATGAACTAGTGAGCTTGACATCAAATCCAGGCAAGTTCCTGGGATAGAATATTAATAGGTTGATTTCTGAGCACATACAAGGGGAAGTGAACGCTAGGGAACCCATAAAGAACAAATCATGCCAAACTGATACACACACACACACACACACACACACACACACACACACACTCCAACAGTTGGTGAAGTAAATGCTTCAGATGAATCTGGACTGCAGAAAAGCCTTTGACAAGGTCTCTCATGACATTCTTATAAAAGCAACAGAAATGTACAGAGAGAGACTAAGGGTTAGTCACACTTAATGATGATTATATCTGGCATCTAGCCAAAAGACTACAAATAAATGCACTTTGTCTCCATTGGTGAGATCCTTCCCTCAGTTTAATCAGTAACAAATGATACCATTTTGATCAGCTGTGTGAACTATGGGAGGAATACTTAATGCATTGTATGGCAAACTCTTAAAATTGTTTTTAAGAGAAAGAAGCTGGAAGTCATGGTGCTTTTAAGAAAAACTATTTTATTCTTTTCATTGGTCAGTGAATTACTATTATACAGGGGATATCAAATATAAATGTGTTAGGGAAAAACTATGAGAAAATTCTATGAACTTAACTTATTCTATGAATTGATGAGATTACATCAATTTTAGAAGAGCAGTTTTAAGATAATTGTATTGTACTTAGTCTCAAGATTTTTTTGAATCAAGATTTTAAGAGGACTTCAAAGGACAAGAACAATAGATTGATCCTTCAAGAGGATAAAGTCCTACACTAAGAAGTGTACAATTATAGTGTGCAATTTTAGGTTTAGGTGTGTCTGAACACAAAATGTAAAAATTTCTGGATTTTTACTACATTTTAAGCATTAATGCTAATATGAGAAAGGCCAGAACTTCAAATGTGAATTTAGGCTTCATTAAAGAAATAAACTAATATGAGAAACAAAGGGCACGATAGTGCTCTCGATTCTATGCAGATCTGTTTTGATCTGAAGACCACACACCATGAGGGGTATTAACACACTGGAGTGCATCCAGCAGAGAATGTTCAGGGTGGTAAAGACGCAAAATGATTAGCTCATATGAAGAATCAACCATGGAACTCGAATTGTTTAGCAAGAGAAGAAACCTGCTGGAAATCATTGTCTTCTATTACAGTAAAGCTGAATTTATAGAATAGGGATCAGCTCTATTTTCTTCTCAATGGGGGCTGATATGCATGTAACTAGCAGGGCTAGGAAAGAGTATTGCTGAGTAAGGCCCAGAGCCAAGTGGAATAATCTCAAGGATGAGCACTCTCAGAGCTAGTACAGATGATTTTTAATAGTTTGCAAAATCCAAGGCTACAACTTCTTTTAAAGAAAGAAGAAAGTGGATCCAAGGCATGAAACCAAAATAATCAGAGAGAACTAGGAAGCCAATGAGCAAGGTAGAGCAAACAGTAAATTGCAGTGTTGGGGATGGAGAATGAAAATAAGACAGAGAAATTTTAGGTGACAGTGACATTTTTATGCCCCCCAAGCCATACAGATGGGTATGCCTTGTGCATTTTAAGGTGCTAAAAATAAAAGCAACAATCATGTCATCATCCCAACACCCAAGTGAGAAGAGAGCCAGGATCTTCACATCCATGGTTTCTGCATGTGCGATAGATGGTCAGTTTTTATCTTGTCCCAAGAGGGAATCAATTTTCAAACAAGAATATTTTGGTGAGAGAAGAAAGAGAACTGGATTCATGTAGCCAAGAGAAAAGTAGAAACCAAGATTCAGAATCAAAATAGGAGAAGCCAGAAGAAGCAATGAGCAAAAAGGATGTCGGTGAGAAGAAAGTGAAGGAAAGAAAGAAGAAAGGGAAGAGAGAGGGAGGGAGGGAGGGAAAGAAAAAAGTAAGGAGGGAGGGAGGGAAGGAGGGGAGAACCGAGCTCAGAAGAATGAGAACAAGAAATTTCTGTACCAATATGCATAGTGGATGTTTATGTAATTTTCCTGTTACTTGGGCAGAAACACCATGTGCATTTAAAGGGACTCAAATTCTGAGGGTAGAGATTTTCCTGGGGAAAGTCACCTTTGGAACCACCCATGTTCAGAAGAAGTTGTCAACCCTACAATAGTAAGTTTGTGGGTACCTACAGCACCAGTTCATTAAGTTGTTCATCGTGGTATTAGTCTAGATGTAATCTCAGATAGTTAATATTTATTTATTTGTAGAGGACTTTGTTTAGAACACAGGAAGTGAGTATATATTCTTGGCCAGAACCCAAGTACCTATTACTGATCTCTCACACAGTTTCTTGATGAGAAGTCATCTGCTAGTAGATGGCCAATCTGGATTGCAAGAAAAGAGTGCGAGAGGCTATGAGAGAGGTGTCCTCGAGCAGGCTGGAAGGGACAGAGGTAGTGCTGGTGGTAGAAGTCTGCATGATAAGCACCTGGGGCCATGCCAAGGTGTGGTCCTCAGAATTTTCCATCAACTCCACAATTTCATGTTTGACCTGAATAGCAGTATCAATTCTGCTGGGATCCATAACACTCTTCCCACCTTCCTGGCTGGTGAACAGAGTACATCAGGATGTGGACAAACTCTAATGGCAGTGTGGATGATGTCAAGTAGTGATTACACCTGGCATCTCAGGTTCTCAGGAGCAAAACAGTTGTGCATAAAGGTTTTTCTGTCAAAATATACCAAGTGATGTCTAAGAGACATGCCACCACCTCATCAGAGAGACTGGGTCTGCTGGACAGTTTGTAGTACTGCACCTTTGGGTTCTTGAAAAATTGGATCCACAAGGTGTGTCTGTTTATTCATGACACAGAGATATAACAAAAGGCTGGTTACTCCTAACAATATCTTTTGCTGGGGCCTATGGGTGGGGACTATTGACCTCATCTTGGTGGTCAATGGAAGGGGTTGTGGGAAGCATCTGCCTTGGCATCTTAGAATAATTTACTTGAGTGTATGATTGGCTCTTGGAGAAAAGATGCTGAAATGCCAAACAGGTACTAATCAAAGAAAAGTACAAAATTAGATGACCTCTAAAAGTTCTTATAATGTTAATATCTACTTACTTTCACAGAAGAATTTGAAAAGATGCATACTAACCCAAATATACCTCAAATTGGTAAAATTTCAGGCATTTCAATAAAGTGAAGAAAGAACTGATTAACTTAAAGCATAGAAAAACAACAAACTTTTGGACAGAGGTTGATCCCTGTTTTGAATGTTTGCATATACATACCTACATGCACATGCATGCACATCCACACATACATGCACACACACACACACACACACACACACACACACACACACACACACACACCAATCTCTTACAGGATATACAAAATGATGTTTCTATATTGCCCTTTGCCTTAATCAGTGAACTTTTAATAAATAAAGGAATGATTCTCACTCTTAGCCTTGGAGATAATGGGTAAGTGCTTTGGCCAAAGACAAAAGAAAAAGAAAGCTTTTGTCCTTCTACTTCAGTTGTTCTCAAACAAGCATACAACAAATCACCACAGCAGCATAATAAAAATACAGATTTCAGAGTCCTACCCTCGCATATTTCTGGTTTAACAGCTAACTCATGCCATTATAGATCTATAGAGAACTATATTGAGAGTTGAGTGGTTCTCAAACTTTAGCGTGCATCAAAATCACCTAGAGGGCTTACTAAACAAAGCTTGCTGGGTCCCATCCTCAGTGTCTAATTCAGAACATCTGAGCTAGAGCTCAAGGATTAGTATTTCTAACAAGGTCCCAAGTTGATCATACCATTGATCTGAGGACCACATGTTGAAAACCATAGCTCCATTTAAACTGTGAACCAGCTCTTCCAATTGCTTGACTGGATGCTAAGAGACTAGGTCCTTGATTTACAAGGTGCCACTCAGAGATTTGAACTTTTAACAAATTACCCAGTTTCCTATTCAACTGTCACTTTGAGAAATTCCAATAGATACCCTTTGTTCCTTGATTGTATTCATAATATTAACTTTCTGGTATAGCCTGTATATACTTTTGATGCCAAAAATGGTTGCAATAAGCAGAGGTCTAAACTGACCAAGAATCTACTGATTTTAAGGGAGAGTCCCCAAATTCCACAGTTACTATACAATAGATCTAACTAAAAAAAAACAGTTGAACCAGGCATGGTGGTGCACATCTGTAATCACAATATTTGGGAGGCTAAGTCAGGAGAAGCACAGGTTCAAGGCCAATGTGCAGTAACTTAGTAAGACCCTGTTTCAAAGAAAAAAAAATAGTGCTGAGGTGTAGCTCAGAGTTAGAATGCCCCTGGGTTTGATCCCAGTACAAGAAAGAAAGAAAGAAGAAAAAAAGAAAAGAAGAAAGAAAGAAAGAAAGAAAGAAAGAAAGAAAGAAAGAAAGAAAGAAAAGAAAGAAACCAGATGGAGTTTCAGCTGCACAGTGATGGCTTTGATTTCAGGAGTGGCCATTGAAGGTTGGATAGCAGGCCAATGATACTTGGACACCATAGGGATGACAAAACACTCAGGAATCACAGTCTACTCACTGTAACTGACCCAGAAGGATGCTCCTTAAGAGCAGCAGGGTCTTTTTGTTTACATGTCAGATGGATAGTCCATATTTCTTCATTCCTCACCTTCAAAGTATTACCCATTCAACCATGTGGACCATGGTTAAGCATATACATATCTTCCAGGTCTCAGCTACAGGAATAAAGGAAACATCTGACTCTGTTGAGGAGGGGAAGGGATCCAGTAATGGCAGAAGCAGCAGCTCTGGTACCAAGCAGGCAAGGTTCTGGGTGAAGGGTTCACTGGTGGAGAGTGGAGCCACAGGGTGACAGTCACTGACTAAATTGTTCATCTCCAGATCTAGGCCTTCCTAGCTCATCCTCTAAAGTAAAAGAACATGCTATTCCTTTTCCCTACATAACATGGACCAGTGCTGGCCCATCACATTCTTACCAGCTCATCCCTTTAGCCAATGGGAAGCATTTCAAAATGGAAGACATCAAGTAAGAGATTTTATCTGAGGTACACAATAATTAACACAATGATATACCCAAACTCTCCAGTCACTCTCTGCCAACCTGAAATCATAAGAGAACAAATATATAATAAATTCACAAGCCCATTCAATGGTTTCATAAATTTATCTCCTCTTCCTTATAAGAAAGAAGCATAGAATTGGGATCCCAGCTCTGCCTCTTACTAGTTATGGCTTTGGGCAAGATGAGCTTCTGTGAGCTTCAATCCTCTTATATAACAAGTAAAAATAGTGCTAGTACCTACTTCATAGGATGTTATAAGGATTAAATGAGAATTTAATGCATGTAAAGCACTTGTAATAGTGTCTGCCATTAAGTAACCGGTCAGTAAATATATTATTGCTTGACTTGGATTTTTCTACCAATGACACTTCTTGCCAAAAAACTTCTCCTAAATCATTACCAATGGCCTCCAGGAAGGAAGAGTTCCTGGGTGACTCAGCCATTGTCTGTCATTGATGCGTAACACAGTATCAGGGAACTCACTGCTATAATAAGCAATGCAAAGTGGAAAGGTTATGCAGTCTTATTTTAATCACTTAAGTACAGATAGAAGTATCTGTGTCTCCTCTCTCTTAGACTTCTAGAAAACTGGAAAACCTAATTACTTTACATCATATAAGATACAGTGACTCAGCTAGAAGTCTGGGAATTCTTGTAGCCTAGGATCTTCTGGGAAGGCCTGGATATCCCCAGCTTCTCAAACCCAGGGGCTTTCCTCATATCACCTACCTGTTTGTAGAAATTAAACCACAGACCACAATTGTTGGTCTTTTCAGCTACTATCAATATATACCTCTTTAAAGTTTCCACTCAGGACCTGACATCAATCATTTACCAGGTTCCTAGGTGCACTATGCTGTCCTCAGCAGGTATGCTTCAACACCATCACAAGCATCTTGAGTACAGGAACCAATCAATTTTGACTGTGTCTAAAAATGGATTTCCCCTTTCCAATCAATACTATGGGTAATGATTTTTTTCTTATTTAAAATTATCAGCAAGTTTCACTCTATTGTAGCTGTTTGATTCCACCTCAGATCAGTCTGAGGGTTTTCTACATATGACTAAGTGCAAAGTATCTTGTTAGCACAGTCTTGCTGCATGCCTCTTAAAGGGCCATAAGGAATCCACTTGTAAGCCACATGGATTGAAAATTCTTGGAAAGTTACGTTGGATAGAAGTAGCAACAGCCTGTCTCCTGGAAAGTTCCTGGTGAATTGACATCATCTGAATTTGTCCAGCTAGTGGTCTGTGAATGGCCCAGAGACCCCAAGGAATTATTGTATTAATTATCTGGATTTGAGCCTATTGGAAATAATATTAGCATTGTCCCTTTTGTCCGTATATTTCTGTTGACCTGAGGTCTCATCTTCTATTTTTGCACTTCAAATACACATTGGAGTGTGTGTCTCTAGGGAATTAGTTACACTGTGGGGCCAAAGAAGCACCCATTATATACTTTGCTCATTTTGACAGTGCAAAGCCATACTCCTTAAATCATTTCCCTAGCAAGTGCCCCATTTCCTGTACTAATCACTGACTCATGAACAATACTGCCACCCTCAGGGAGTCCTAGAAAATGCCATTCCATGTGAAAAATGTTAACATTGGTATGAGGCTGGGTCACTCACAAGGAATAAATGAAACAATATTTGTTTGAGTCACAAGTTGGGAAAGAAAGGATTATGCTGTTGAGATGCCCCAACAATTGTGAGAAGAGAATTTTAGTTGTTTTAACAAAAGCTAAATGAAAGCAGGCATTTGATGAGAGCCCTTGGGGTTTTCCATGAGAGTGGGATCAATGCACCCTCTCCAAATACTTAAGAAGCGACTCACGGATGAAATGTCAGCTGGCCACAGTTTGCTCATTGTATGATACCATTGCTTGAGATGTATGCTTCACTGCGGAAGTTGGTTCGGTCACCAAGGTCGCTCTGAGACCCCTCCCTCCCTGGTTTTTTTCCGTGGTTGAATGTCACCAGTGTTCTGATGACCCCATGTTGGTGTGTGATCAAAAGACATTTATATCCCACTCAGTTGGATTGCAAATTAATATAGCAGCTCAGAGAAGCCAAGAAAAGAAATCTCTTTAGAGAACAATCTTGATATTCAAAATGTGGAGGAAGGGCTTTTCTCTTTGAACTATAAAGCTCTATCAAGACTCCAACACTCAGAGCTATATAATGGGCACTTTTTCTGGTCAGCTTTCTTCTGGATGGGATGATATTCATTAAGCAAATTGGACCAGTCTCCATGTTTTCAGAGGACCAGTCACAGTGTCCAGGAAAGCAGGTCACTAGCAATCCTCTTTCTACCTTCAGCTTGTTCCCCTCTCTCTCTACTACTACTATGGAAAATACATGATCCCTAGGCAAGACCAGCATGACCCATAAGCAGCAATAAGTACCTGCCTACCAGGCTACCCCGGTGTCCCAAATCATTTCTTTTGCTTGTCAGTTCTATGCTTGAAATCTCATGAATAGAGAGGATAAGCTTTTATTCTTACTGCTTCTTTGTGTATATAGTGGTACTGGGGATTGAATCCAGGGGAGTTCTATCTCTGAGCTAAACCTCCAGCCCTTTTAATTTTTTATTTTGAAACATGGTCTCACTAAGTTGCTGAGGGTTTCCCCAAGTCACTGAAGCTGGCCTCAACCTGCAATTCTCCTGTGCCAGCCATCAAAGTACTGATGTTACAGGCATGCACCACCATGCTTGGCATTTTTAAAGCTTCTTTACATGTTTTTCAAAGATTTTATCAAACTGTACTTGTGTAATAATATTTCCTCCTTTTTTTGCAGTACTGGGGATTGAACCAGGGGCATTCTACCTCGGTGCTATGCCCCCAGCCCTATTTTTTTATTCTTTATTTTGAAACAGGGTCTCACTAAGTTGTGGAGGGCCTCACTAAGCAGCCTCCCAAGTACTGGGATTACAATTCCAACCAACTCTATTTTGTTTAGCTAATGCTACATTAGCATAGGTAAATATCTGCTTCCTTGTTTTTGACTTTAAAAATTGCCTTTATTAAGCCCTAGAACTCCAAGAACTTCAGACTGCTTCAAACTACCTGGAGTCATTTTTAGCTGTCATAATCACTAATCAAAATTGTTCTTGAAAACAAGTTTTGTGTCAGCATAAAGAATTTCATGGAAAGGCTCCAAAGTCTTAATGTGCTGGGAAGGGAATGTCTGAAAAGCAAGAAACAGAAGGCGCCACGGGAGGGCTGAGGCTGAGAGTGAGGAGCAGAAGACGAAAGGTGCACTTCATCTAATTACATTGTCATTAAAGAATATTTCACACACAGATCTTAAGTTCAGTTCAAATGGGAATTTAAAATTGTATGAACCCATTTTATTGTAGCACAATTCACAATAGTCAAACTATTGAACCAGTCTGTCAACAGATGATTTACATTATGATGTGAGACTATAATGCACCAATAAAAGCATATAAAAAAAGAAAATGTGGAATATACACACACTGGAATTTCACTTGGCCATAAAGAAGAAAAAATTTATGTCATTTGCAGGAAAATAGATGGAACTTGAGAACATTAGGCCAAGCGAGGACAGTAGCAGAAAGTCAAAGGTCATGTTTTCTCTCATCTGTGGAAGATAGACAATAGGAAGCAAAAGGGACTTCAGATAAATGAGGAAAGAGACCAGAAGAGTAGTGGAAGGGGACTGAGGGAGGGAGTTAGGGAAGGGAAAAAGGAGGATTGAGGATGGGAACAGTTCAAATAAAGTTATGCTTATATAGGATGGTATCACTACCAACCTCACTAACATGTACGAGGAGGGAGGTGAGAGGGGGTAGGGTGTGGAAGGAAACACACCAAATGATGTATTACTTTGGACCTCACTATGATGAGATCCAATTAAATGCACCAATAAAAGTATAAAAATAACCCAATAAAAATTTTTCATGAAACTATCAGTGCCTCGAACAGTGCCTGACACAGAGCAGTTCCCTAGTGATGATGACAGCATGGATGGTGGTGAGAGACAATGAGAAGAACGACGATTTTTAGTTCTTATGTTTGCTGCTTTCCATTCTCTAAATCTGCCATAATAATAAAAAAATAAACTTCAAAGAAAGAAAGAGAGAAGGATGGAGAGAGGAGGGTAGGGGGGAAGGAAGGAAGGAAGGGAGGGAAGGTCGCAATTTAATTAAAAGAAGAAGCCACGTACAGTGGTGCAAGCCTGCAATCCTAGTACTTAGGAGACTGAGACAGGAGGATTGCAGGTTTACATCCAGCCCCAGAAACTTAGTAAGGCCCTCTTTAGTGAGATCCTGTTTCAAGATAAAATATAAAATAGGACTGGGGGTGTAGCTCAGAGGTAGAATGTCCTTGGGTTCAATCCCCAGTACCATGAAGAGAAAGAAAGAGGAAAGAAAAAAGAAAAGAAAGAAAGAAAGAAAGAAGAAAGAAAGAAAGAAAGAAAGAAAGAACCCAGTATCTAAGCAGTATGGCAGAAAATAACTTCCACCAAACCACTTCCTTAGCCCCACATAGCAATAGCAATGAGACCAAACAATCCAGCCAGATAATCATTATTTGTCTTTTACATTAAAAAAGTTTGGAAATCACTGATGCTCTAAATTTAAAAAAAAAGGATGTTGCCAAGCTCTTAGAGAACAGAAAATAATCTTATAATGCCAAATAATTAGCTTGAAATAATTCTGATAAAGCAGTTTAGCTGGAAAATTAAATGTTACTGTGAAGAATGATAGCATGCAGCAGCTCTCACACTTGCAAAAGGAAATGACACATCAGAGAAAAAAGGTTTTTTTCACCCTTTATTACATTTGCCTCAGCATATATACTGAATGCCTGGTGTGTTCACTAATTCTAATGATCATTTTGAATTCCTTCAGAAGACACACTTTGCAGCCCTGTGTTTTGAATGTCACTAACCAAGGTCTCTTCATTGTTATCTGTGTTCAGAATAACAATGTTTGCTCTGTCTGCTGAGTGCTGAGCAGAAGCCTCTCACACCTGCCTGATCACATGAAGCTGGAGGCAGAGATTGATAGTTAATTGGCATCTGGGTCAGCAAAAGGAAATGAAATGCACCCAGAAAACTGAGGCCAAATGCTTTTAAAATAAGACCTATAAAAGTGCTGCCGAAGTGTTGTTTTCTTATGAAGCCACAGATGATCAGTAAAAAGGTGGGAAATATATCAGGAAAAAAAAATCAAAGGATGGCCTTAAGACTAAACGTTAACTTGGCTATCTTGACAGGTCCTCTTCATTCATTCACATCATTAATTCATTAATTCATTCATTCTTCCACAAATATTTATGCCATACTATAATGAGCTAGGTTCTAGAACAGAATGATTAACTATACAGTTAGAAGACTGATTTCCAGCCAAGTGTGGTGGTATATGCCTGTAATCCCACTACTTGGGAGGCTGATACAGGAGGATCACAGATTCAAAGCCAGCCCCAGCAATTTCACGAGGCCTGCAGCAACTTAGTGAAGCCCTGTTTCAAAACAAAAAATAAAATAAGGCTGGGGGTGTAGCTCAGAGGTAGAATGCCTCTGGGTTCAATCCCCAACACAAGAAGAAGAAGAAGAAGAAGAAGAAGAAGAAGAAGAAGAAGAAGAAAGGAAGGAAGAAAAGAAAAAAAAACAAAGACTCTGATTACCTTCCCTGTCAAAGGTAAAGATTCCAGCTGCTATTAAGAAACCATTTTTTTGAGGGGGGGGCATATGCTTCATTTCTTGGGACCAGATATTCTTTTGTAAACTCCCAATCCAGGCCCTATAAGGCTTCCCTATACAAAAAAATGTATCATTAATTTATTTTTATTTCCCCAAAGATATCATATTTAAGCTAGTTCTTAGACTACATCTCAGACAGAAATACATAAATAGTTACAAGTCCTGCCACCTTCCTTAGGAATTAATACCCACTCCAACCCCTTCTCTAACTGACCTGCATAAACTCCTGTCAATTTTCCTGACCCCATGACAAGGGAAGAGACCTGCCGATGCTGCCTTTCAGTAGGATGTTTTTGGCTTTTGCCAGATGGGTAAACTTGTCTTTTCTACCTTAGGTTGACAGAAACCATGAGAAAACCCATGAGTCTGGGACACCCACAAGAAATAAATGAAATAATATTTTTTGAATTGCAAGCTGGGAAAGAAAGGACTATGTTGTCAAGGTGCCCAAACAATTGTGAGGAGGGAGTTTTAGTTGTTTTTACAAAAGCTAAATGAAAGCAGGAATTCAAAAGCACTGCCCACCATTCAGCTATTGCATTACATTACAGTAATTTCAGCTGTGCTTGGAATTTGCCCATGACTCATGGAGATCTCCAGCCTCCACATTTTATTAGATCAAACCAAACACATATCAGAACTACAAGACTTTGTACATCACCTGTTCACTATAGTTTTTACACATATCCTTTTGTTCTTATGCTAGTCTAAGCTGCTGTAATGGTTTGGATTCAGAATGCCCCCTAGCCCTCATGGAAACAAAGCAGCAATGTTGGAAGCGGGGCTTGGTTGCTAAGAAGGAGTCCCTGGGGGTGTGGCCTTGGGAATTATACATCCTTCCTTTCTCCTCTTCCTGCTTGCTGCTTCTGGCCTCCATGATGTGAGGAGCGGAGTCCTTATGCTCTCCCTCTCTCTGCTTCCTGGTGCCATGCCCTGAACTCCACAGACCCAGCCTGACATAGACTGAACTGTGGAATCTTAAAAAACTGAGCAAATAAATCTTCCTTTCTCTAAGTTGTGTGGTCAGTCACTTTGGATTATGGAAGTGAGAATGTTGACCGAGACAGCTGCCATTACTTACATTTGTTCTTTTTTCATAATTTACTGGTACATTACAATTATACATCATAGTGAGGTTCCATGTATTAAAAACATACAGGCACACAATTCTTGTGTACTTCCTTCCACATCCCTCCCCCCTCTACTATACTCCCTCCCCACAGAAGTTAGTGAGATTGGTAATAATACATTCACATATTGCCACAGTATTGTTTGAATTGTTTGCTTCTCTAGTCCTCTATGTTTGTCCTTTATCCTGAAAATAAAATATGTTTTTTCATCTCTTCTTTTTCCATATACAATAATGCTATATGTGACCCTTTGGAGTGTTCCATAAACCTAATATGTACAATGCTGAGGAAAATTGGAAAGCTTTTCAGATTTATAGGGGTTAGAGCAAAGTGACGACAGAACTTCAGAAATAGCCTCTCAAGCATTTCTAGGACTCAAGATGGAGTTAACTTCCAGAGCCATGACAGAGATCAGCTTCTATGAGATGATATCCCAAGATTTATGGTTCTAAAGAAAAATATCTACTGAAGTGGAGACAAGGTGAATATTTACACCAAAGATGTATGCCTGAGAGTAAATATTCTGTGGTGTTTTCTCTATTCAGTAGGGTGACTATTGTACCATAATTGTGGGATTGGCTTCCTATTGACTATGTTGATAAGAAGGATAAGGAAGGAGAGGAGAGGCAAGGGGAAGGAATGGTGTGTTTCCACGAGTTCTATATATTGAGGCAGTGGTTATCTGTCATTGCCCATTGATACAACAAGTGTTATAGCACCTACTGTATGCCAGGTTCGGTGCTAGCCTCTTGAGATAAGTAAATAGAGTAGGCATGTTTTCTTTTCCTCCTGAAGCTCTCAGCATAGTAAGGAAGATAGATGTCAAACAAATTATAAGTGGAAGGTTTATATGAATAAGGAAGTTCAGGTGGCTGCTATGGGATGATAGTGGGCTGACTCAATCAACAGGGAGAAGAAGAGAAATCAGGAAAAGGAAAACACAGGAACATCCTCCTTATGGAACTGTGGTTGTGGTCAATATATATCAGCCAGATTTTCTACTTATAAAGAAAAGGAGGTTTATTTTGCTGATGGTTTTGGAGGCTCAAGGGCATGGCACCTGCATCAGCTCAATTAGTTCTACTGAAGATCTCATGGTGAGTGGCCTGTGGCAATGGCAGGAGCATGTCAGAGTGAGTGTCACATCTCAAGCCAGGAAGCAAAGAAAGCTGAATGGGAAGAAACTTTGACTTTTGTAACAACCTTATCATGAGAACTACCAAGGAGTCCCACAAGAACTACCTTCAGAGAGCATACCCCAGTGACTCAAGGACCCCAGCCTAGGTTCCACCTCCCAACTACACCGCCCAAGCCTTTAATCCCAATGGACCTTGGAGGACATAAGCCATATTCAAACCATAGCATGAGATACAGAGAGTAGATAACAGTCTAACCAGGCAAAGGGTAGATTGAGTCTGGAGTGGTAGAGAAAGAAACACTAAAACAGAGAGAACAGCAAAGGATGGCAAACTAAATCTGGCCAGATTTCTATAAAGCTGTATTAAAACCCAGCTATGCATATCCACTGACATATTACATCAGCAGAGCGAGTCATTGCAAAAGACTATATGGCCTGAAAAACCTAAAGCATTCACTACCCTGCCTTTTACCAAAAAAGTTTTCCAACCTATGGTTTGCAGTAAGTCATGGCTAGTAATACTAGATACTGTAATGAACCACCCTTAAATCTCAGATACTTAGCCAATAAAAGTTTTTCTCTTATATTAAAACTATTTGAATGGTGGATTGGGGTAAATCTTGTTCAGGTAGTGAAAGCAGAGGCTCTGTCTTTGGGTTCTGCCACCTCCTATCCAGGTGTGTAGAAGGGGAACAGAAAACATAGCTGAGGATGTGAAATGCTTTAGGGATCTGGGAGTCACTCCCATTCCATTAGTCCTATGGTCTCACCGAAATCCAAGGGGAGGCTGAGAAGGAGGTCTTCTCTGTACTGAGGAGAAAAGGAAATGCTTTGGAGACTATATAGCTGTATCTCTGCCTCAGCAAACAAGACATATAAGGAACTGGGGTGGGGAAAAATTGTGTGGCTGAATTTAGGTATCACAAGGTGAAGCTGATAGGTAGGCAAAGGTCAGATTGTTGAAGGCCTTGTAAGCCAGGTCAAAAATTTTAGATGCAGCCGGGCGTGGTAGCGCACACTTGTAATCCCAGTACTTTGGGAGGCGGAGACTGGAGGGTCCGGGTTCGCGGCCAGCCTCAGCTCTCTCACTCTCTCTCTCCCTGTCTCTCTCTCTCTCCTTAGTGAGGCCCTCCGCAACTTCATGAGACACGGTTTCAAAATAAAGTATAAAAAATAGGGCCGGGGGCATAGCATGGAGGTAGAACGCCCCTGAGTTCAATCCCCGGTAACGCAAAAAAAAAAAAATTTAGATGCAAACCCTGGTCTAAATTACCATAACTCCAATATGCTATGTAACCTAGATGATCTGCTTCTCTGTTTCTGTATCTCTGAAAAGAGAATGGTGCTCCTTTCTTCATAGAATTGGGGAGATCCAAAGAGATTGGGTAGTAGAGCTTTATAGTATGGTCTCAGGCTGGGGATGTAGTTCAGTGGTATAGGATGTTCTTAGCATATGTGAGGCTCTAGGTTCAATCTCTAGCACCACAAAAGGAAATAAATGGAACACAGTCTCTTTATGTTTCCTTGGAGGAGTGGTTCCAGTCCTCCTCATGGACACCCAAATCCTTGAACACCTCAAGTCTCTTATATAAACTGATGTAGGATTTACATATAATCCATACATATCCTCCTGTACACTTTAATCTCTAGATTACATGTAATATCTAATGTAATGTAAATGCTGTGTAAATAGCTGTTATACTGTATTGCTTAGGGAATTATGACAAGGAAAAAAGTCTGCACATATCCAGTACAGACACAACCATCCTAGGCCTGACTGCATAGCACACAAGTGAGACTCAAGGTGAATGGTGCTCAAACTCATGCTGGACAGAGACTACTGATGTGAGAAATGGCAGGAGGCTACAGCAGGGTGTGCCTGCACATCACTCCACTCAAAGGGATTCAGAGTAGTGCTCAACATATGGCAAATTCTAGTTTTGCTTTTTGGAACTTCCTGGAATTTTTTTCCAAATATTTCTGCTTTGCAGTGGTTGTACTCACAGATTAGGAGGGCTAGCTGCATCACCTACCTCAAGTAAAATCATGCAATAAAATGTAGGTATCATTGTCAAAACAGAGGAAATTCCCACTTGTTTCCCCCAAACCAGACTTTCCTACTCACAATCCCCAAACTGCAGAGGACTCTTTACTGGGTGTCACCAAGACTTGTCCCTTAAGAAAGAAATGGGAGCACGGTGAATCGTTTCTGCCTTCCATTAGCCTCCTCATATTTGCAACCTTCTTTTCAATAACACATTGGCCTAGAGAGCAATCAGGTCCCCTCCTCCCAGAGTAACTAGTGTGTGGAGTCACATGACTGGTTTC
>PVJS01011324.1:30882-46105 GCA_004027185.1 Glis glis | reverse complement strand
CCCCGGTACCGCAAAAAAAAAAAAAAGACACACAACACAAAAGACAAAAGGAGAAAGTTACAAAAGAATGCGTGTAGCAGATTTCTGTTTATGTAAAGCTGAGAGACAGGCAAATTAAACATCACATTGTTTGGGGATACATGGTTGGTAGAACTATAAAGACTGGCAGAAAATGATTAACCAAAATTAAAGATAGTGGTTAGCTTTGGGGAGGGGGGTATGATGAAAATGTCCTAATCCTTAACTTAGGTGCTGAGTATATAGGTATTTTATTATCATCATTAAGACTGCACAGATATTTTTAAAACCTTCTTTTGGTAAGTGATATATTTCACATTTATTTTATTTTATTTTTGTGGTACTGAGGATTGAACCCAGGAGCATTTTACCTCCAAGCTACACCCCCAGTCCTATTTTTTATTCTTTATTTTGAAACAGGGTCTCACTAAGTAGCTGAGGCTGGCCACGAACCTGTGATCCTCCTGTCTCAGCCTCCCAAGAACTGGGTTTGCAAGCATGCACCACCACACCTGGCTATTTTTTTTAATTTGGACATTTTTTAAAAAGATAAAAAATGACCTAGGGACAAGTGAGAGCTAGCATAGCTCAATTCTAGCCCTTGTGGGCATTTAAGGAACACCCAATTCTCTACCCCTTATCTTCAGACAACATGCTCAAACACTCCCTACATTAGGAATGCGGCTTTGGGCTGTAGCAGAAGCCTAACTAGCAGTGGCCTGAATAATAAAGGCATCCAATTATCCCTCAACAAGAACGCTGGAAGTGGGTGGTGAAGGGTTGACCCAGTTGTTCAGTAATGTCAGGAACCTAGGTCCACACTTTTCTGAGACTTCTCTGAGATGCACAGATAGCTGCTGCAGCTCCAGACATCACACCCTCACCCAACCACTTCCAAACGCAGGAAGAAGGCATCCAGAAAGGTGATCCACATCCTTCCATCTCAGGGAAAATATTTCCTAAGAAGGCTCCGGCGGAGTCTTGCTAACATCTCACTGGCCAGAACTGGGCCACCGAACCACTGCTGACTGCAAGGGAGACTGGGGAAATATCTGTCCTTTTCAGTCTTTCTTAGATGGACAAGGAAGGAGAGGGACCAGCAATGGGGCCAGGAAACCACAATGCCTGTCACAATCTCCCCCCGCCTCTGTGTGCACCTGTCCCACTGTGGACGTCCAGACCTGTCAAATGATCCAGGCCCCGCCTCACATGGAAACTGGAGCCCAGACCACACTGCCCCAAGTGAACTGCCAAGATGCACCTGTTTCCTCCACGCGGTGGGATGCTCTGAACGGCCTTAGCGCCCATCCTGGTGCAGCCAATGGGTGTTTGCAGAGGAAGGAAGTCAGCAAGCCCTCCCTGCTCACGTGATCCGCCCCAGCTGCACTCTGGTGTGTGATAAGACCCCACGCTACAGGCTCACACCCCGGCTGCAAATCAATGGGACAACTCGAGGGTCACAGTGGCGGTGGCCACAGCAATGGGCCAGAGAAAGGGGCAGAGGTTCAGGCAGCGCTGGGCCACAGCAATGACAGTGGCCCCTGACACATGGCATGTGAGTCCCTGTTTGCCTCAGTCCCTACCACTCCCTCTTGTCTCCCCAGCACGGTACTGTCTGGCACCATGGTTCTTCTCACCCTCAGCGGCTTCCCAAATGTGGGTGACCTGTCTGGCCTCGTAGGCACTTGAGTCTCGGATGCTTGAACTCAAGCGCTGACGACGGTCGAGTTTCCTGTTCGGCGGTGACAGTAACAAGTCGACTCTCACATCAATGCCTCCGTCGGCTCCGAGGCATTGATGTAGGAAGCGATTGAAGTCGGGGACTTGATGCCTGTTCCCAAAGAGATGAAAATCAGCCCTACTGTCTTGCCGGGCGTTGGAGACTCAGTCCGCCCAGTGAAGCAGACAGGCTAGGTGGCCCTGTGGGGCGCCAGCTTTGTGAGGGGCTCAGACGCAGCCCTGGCGGCTGCACTAAAGCACCGCTATCCACGCTCCCTGTTCCACAGGGGTTGGTTCCAGGAAACCTGAGAACCAATCTACAACATTAGGAAGTAAAATGAAATCCAGAGAGTGGCTGAAACAGACACGGAAATCACCGTGGTAACTTGTGCCTGCCTGAAGCTCATCTGTGCGGGCCATGGTTCTAAGGACTTTTGCACAACACCGTCACAAAAACCATAGCAGGTGGCACTACTGTCCCTATTTCAGAAGGAATATAGTAACCAGCCCTGGGGAGCCTCACCTCCTGGTTTTCACACCCTTCTGTAGTCCCCTGTTATTGAATCGGAGATGATCTGTGTGACCAATAGAAGTCACAGTGTGTGACTTCCAAGGCCGGGTCTCTAATGGCATTGCAACATCTGGCTTGCTCTGGGGAAGCCGCCGCCATGTTGTGAGGACTCTCAAGTAGCTCTGTGGCGAGGCTCACATGGAAAGGAACCCAAGTAGCAGCTCCCACTGGCAGCCCTGTGACTGAGCCTCAAGCAAGGCTCGAGTGACCACAGCCTCAGCTCAGAACTGCCCACCCGACTGCTCCCCAACTCCTAACCTGCGGGAACAGGTCAGTTCCTGTTCCTTCAAGCCGCTGCGTTTTGGGGTAATGTGTTAGGCAGCAATAGATAACTAATACAAGCAATACAACTCACAAGTCATTGGCCTAAGACCACACGACTGGCAAAGAGTGGGGACCAAACGTGAACCCCGGCCATTCGTCCCCAGGCATCTAACCACTTCGCTACACAGCCCCTCTGCAGCTTCCTGAAGAGTCTTGGCGTGTGTTCAGGACATCTTTGTTTGGTGTACATGTTATAGTTCACACTTCTGAAAGCTTTTTAAGAAAATATATTGTTTTCTATTTTGTTGGCGTTGATAATTTCATATCTGTACATACTATCAATTGAAGTATTTCCTTCATCAAGTCTCCCCCACCCCAGGCCCCCTCCATCACTCCACTGAGGTTTCTCCTCCTTTATCTGGAGTCCCTCTTTTATCCCAATTTCTCCCTAGCTTCCTCATATGAAAAACATATGATCCTTCATTTTTTTGTGACCGGCTAATCTCACTTAGCATGATATTTTCTAATTCCATCCATTTTCCTGCAAATGACATAATTTTGTTCTTTGTGGCTCAGTTGAATTCCATTGTGGGTATATCCCATAATTTCATAATCCATTCATCTGTTGATGGACACCTAAACTGATTCCATAATTTGGCTATTGTGAATTGTGCTGCTATAAACATGGATATGCAGGTATTGCTCTTGGAGGAAGAAGGTGGGGCCTAGTGGGAGGAAACTAGGCCAGGGCTGTGTGCTTTGAAGAAGATATTGACTCTCTCTCTCCTTCCCAGCCACCATGAAGTGAGCAGGCCTCCTCCACCACGCATGCCCACCCGCCCTGAAGTATTGGCTCAAAGCAACAGGCTCAACCATGACCCAAAATAAACCTTTCCTCTTGCTAAGCCAATTATCCCAGGTATCTTGTCACAGTGACGGAAAGCTGCCTAACACATCTAACTCCATCACTGCGTGAAGATTCCCATGTTCCTAATCACGAATAACATGTGTTATCCTCAAAAGTGTTTGATTTTTTTACCATGGTGGAGAAGGAATATGGCATCTAACAAAATTGTCCATCTCACAGGTGAAGAAACTGAGGCGCAGAGAGGTGAAGCATCTTGCCTGAGACCACACAGCAAGAAAGCGGTAAGAAGAGGATTTGAACTCAGCTCTTTTGCCTCCAAACCCAAACTCTTGACAAGTTATGAAGTGCTCCCCAGGTGTGCCACACCTGCCCCCTGCCATGGGGCTGAGGACAACTCCATGTCCCCAGGGTTCATGACCCGGCGAGGTGCACAGAAGCTGTGGGGCTGCCAGAGATCCGGGGAGGCGGGTAGATCACCCCCCCATGGAAATCATCTGGGAGGAAATTAGCTGGAAATGGAATCGACAAGGTGCTGCCGCCAACTCTGATAGTAAATTAGATAAACTTGCATCTGACACGATGCATTTAGAGCAGGGGCGCCACCGGGTCCTCCGCTGCTCCCAAGCTCCAAGCCACTGGGAGTGGGAAATGAAACAATCCATGAAGCCACAAAATGCAATAATGAAGGGTAACAGGCCCCGGAACAGCAGGTGAGAATTATTGGAAAATCAGCTAAGAGCCACTGGGAGGGAGGCCTCCGCTGCTGACGGCGGGGACACGAGTGTGGCAGAGGCTGTGAAGGGGATCCCAAGCCTGCTGGCCAGGGGACCTTTTTTTGTGTGTGGTACTGGGGATTGAAACCCCAAGGGCATTCTACCTCCAAGCTACACCCCCAGCCCTATTTTTTTATTCTTTATTTTAAAACAGGGTCTCACTAAGTTGCGGAGGGCCTCACTAAGTAGCTGAGGCCGCGAACCTATGATCCTCCTGTCTCAATCTGCCAAGTACTGGGATTACAAGCATGCGCCACCATGCCCAGCTCCGGCCAGGGGACCTTAAACAAGTCCCTGAGGCTCTTGGAGACTCTGATCCCTTGTCTGTAAAGAAGGAGTAAAAACAGGATCTACCTACCACATAGCACTGTCACAAGGATTAAATGAATATTGAATAGACAGGACTGGGGGCTGCTGAGCACAGGTTGTGCATAAACAAGGGTGCTTAGGTGAGTCTGAGCAGGGCTGCCATCGAGCCCATCCTCTATGCCCATAGTGGGAGGGTTTCCCTCTTGGGGGCTCGGGCCATGCTCTCCACTGCTGTGGCAGGAGCTCCTCTGCAGAACCAGAGAGCACCACGCCAGGGTCCTGAGAGCAAACCTCAGAGCCCGGCAGCAAAGGCCAGAGCCAGGAAGAGCAAGTGAACCGGGGTGTCCTGGGCCTGCCAAGGAGGTGCGCCCATAAGCCGCATCGACAGGAGAATGGGGCAGGAAGGGAGGTGAGGGAGCCACGGTGCAGCTGGGCCAGGGTGCTGTGACATCTCCCCAGACTCACTCACTCAACAGAGCCTGCAATGTTTCCTCTGAGGAACAGACGGGAGGAAGACATGGCCCAACCACCACAGGGCTATCATCAGCCCCGAGCACGGCCCCCATCTTTGATCCTGCTGGCCTTTTGGCCTAAAACACTCCCTGCCTATCCATCTCGCCCTTCCTCCCAGCCTGGCTCATCGCCACACTGTCTCCAGGAAACTTCCCCTGGCTCCCCAGGCCCCTTGCCCCCTGCCCTGGCAAGAAGGGCTGACCGGATCTGTGTGTGTGTGTGTGTGTGTGTGTGTGTGTGTGTGTGTGTGAGAGAGAGAGAGAGAGAGAGAGAAAGAGACAGAGAGAGAGAGAGAGAGAGAGAGACAGAGAGAGACAGAGAGACAGACAGACAGACAGACAGACACTGAGGATTAAACCCAGGGGCGTTCTATCTCCAAGCTACATACACAATCCTTTATATTTTTTTATTTTGAAATAGGGTCTCACTAAGTTGCTGAGGACCTCACTAAGTTGCCAAGGCTGGCCTCAAACCTGCAGTCTTCTTGTCTCAGCCTTCCAAGTACTGGGATTACAGGTGCACACCACCACACCTGGCAAGATGGGCACATTATTATTTATTCATTCATTCATTCATTCATTCATTCATTCATTTATGGTACTAGAGTTTGACCCTGGGGGCATTCTACTTCTGAGCTACACCCTCAGCTGCATTTCAGTTTTTATTTTGAAACAGGGTCTCACTAAGTTGCTAGGGGCCTGGCTAAGTTACTGAGGCTGTCCTTGAACCTGCGATCCTCCTGTGTCAGCCTCCCAAGTACTGGGATTACAGGCATGCATCACCACGCCCGGCTAACTATATCTTAATGACACCTGCAACCCCTGGCCACCCCAGCCACTGGACATAATTGGCTTTCAACAAACATGGGATTAATTAATGAATGAATGAGTGAGAGAGCCAGGCCTCCACCTCAAGTGCTAGGAGAGCAGGGACCCCGTCCCCTGCCTGTCCTTTTATAATTGGGAACAGTAAGGTCGGAAGACAGGCAATGGTGTAGACAGTAGGAGGGGGCTGACGTTTGAACATGACACTCCTGTCATTCTGATGGCCCCAGAGACTGCAACAGGAGTAAAATGCAACCCTCGGCCAAGGCAGAAAAATGCCAGGGCAGGCAGGGGCTGGGGCTGAAGGGCTCAGGAGGAACCCTCCAGGCTACAAAAGAAAGAAGCCTTAGAGTCCCTTGCCTCGCAGCATGACCTGCTCGGTGGGATCGCACATGTAGTCCTGGGTCGCTTTTAAAAAAGCGAATCCAGCCTGGAGTGGTGGCACACACTTGTAATTCCAGTTCTTGGGAGGTTGAGACAGGAGGATCACAGGTTCCAGGCTAGCCTCAGCTACTTAGTGAGGCCCTCTACAACTTAGTGAGACCCTGTTTCAAAATAAAAAATAAAAATAAAAAAATAAAATAAAATAAAATAAATAAAAATAGGGCTGGGTGTGTAGCTTGGAGGTAGAATGCCCCCGGGTTCAACTCCCAGTAACACACACACACACACACACACACACACACACACACACACACAAATAAATAAATAAATAAATAAATAAATAAATAAATAAATAAATAAATTTGACAAGCTCTGTGTCCAAGGCAGCAGATCTGCAGCCCAGCCCAGCTCCCAGGTAGGCCTGGGTCTGCCAGAACCTGGCTCCTGCCACCCCTCTGTTACCTGCTTCCCCATCTCCCTCCCCATGAGCTGGGGACACCCCGAGGGCAAGGACTGGGTCTTGTGAGATCTTGCAGTTCTAGCCTCAGCAAACCGCAGGAGCTCAGTAAATGTTTATGCCGAGCTAAGAGAAATCAGAAGAGGAGCCTTCAGAAATGTCAGGAGCTAGCTGGGCATGGAGGCGCACGCTTGTAATCCCAGTACTTGGGAGGCTGAGACAGGAGGATCGCAGGATCGAGGACAGCCTCAGCTACTTAGTAAGGCCCTCTGCAACTTAGTAAGATCCTGTTTCAAAGTAAAAAATAAAATAGGTCTGGGGTGTAGCTCAGAGGTAAAATGCCCCTGGGTTCAATCCCCAGTCCTGCAAAAAAAAAAAAAAAAAAAAGAAAGAAAAGAAATGTCCAGAGCTGGGGAGGGGTGGGTAGCAGGGTTGGATCTGAAAGGAAACACACCAAGACCTGTGTGCATGTATGTTTGTATCTTTTAAAAAATGCTGAACCTCACTATGATGTATAATTACAATGCACCAATAAAAATATATTTTTTAAATGTCATGAGCTCTACTACTCCAGCCTGAGTTTACTCTTCACTAGTGTCTGAGTCTGCCATGGACTTGCCACAACCTATTACAAAACCTCGGCAGAAGTCCAACTAAAGCAAGAAGCAGGATAGGCCTGGACAGAGAGAATCAGGGTATATATGAGTCCACTTTTGCTGCTGAAACAAAGAGTCCCAAAAATCTCAGCGGCTTTCAAGATCAATCATTGATTTATTGTTCCTGTTACGTAGGGGCAGCAGGTTGGCTGCTCAGCTGGGCTCAGCTGGTCCTGGCTGCTCTGGGCTCCATGTATCTTCTTGTTCTGGGGCCAGGAAGAAGGAACAGCCCTAATCTGATGCATTCTGTCCTTGTGACAGAGGGCAGAGCCTCTTCATGCCCAGGTATGCTGTATGTCATATCTGCTCATATTTCAAAGGCCAAAACAAACCATGTGGTTAGGTCTAAGGTCAATGGGGATAGGAAAGTACACACAGCCTTCAGGAACACACAATAATGGTGGGGAGGAAATGAGTACAGTCAGCCCTGTCCATGGATTCAGCATCTGTGGATTCAACAAATCTCAGAAAGAAAATATTAGGAGGGGGGATTGCTTCTGTATTAAATACACAGACTATTTTTTCTTGTCATTATTCCCTAAGCAGTCCAGTAAAACAACTATTTACATAGCATTTACATGGAACTAGGTATTATAAGTAATCTAGGGATGATTTAAAGTGTACAGGAGGATGTGCATAGGTTCTATGCAAACACTGGGCCGGCCATTTTACATAAAGGACTTGAGCATCCATGGGGTCTGGTCTCTGTGGGGAGTCCAGAAACACACCCCCATGGATACTAAGGGACAACTCTAACTGTGGACAGATAATACCATCTATCACAATATGCTATTTTTTTCTCTCCAGTCTCCCCCTCCCTCGTTCTAGAAACTTAGTCCATGGTTTTGGGGCGGTCCTTACCATTCACACCACTGAGGTAGGCATGGGATTTAAGCCAGCCAATCAGAATACTCCATTCACACCCCTCAGGCCATGATGATTGGTTCAGGAATAGACATGTGATGTAAATCAGGCCAATGAGAGCCTTCCCTGAGTTTTTTGGCCAGGGCTATGGGATTCCCCCTGGGATTACCAGGCAGGTAAAGAGCTTAGTCCAAACAATATCAAGAATAGAAATGCCACCGGCCACTAAGCACAGGGGAAATGTGGTTGGTGTTAATGAGAAAATGAATTTGTGTGTGTGTGTGGTACTGGGGATTGAACCCAGGGGCATTCTACCTCCGAGCTACACCCCCAGCCCTATTTTTTTATTCTTTATTTTGAAACAGGGTCTCACTAAGTTGCAGAGGGTCTCACTAAGTAGCTGAGGCTGGTCACAAACCCAGATCCTCCGGTCTCACCCTCCCAAGTACTGGGATTACAAGCGTGTGCCACCACGCCCAGCTAGAGGAAGTGAATTTTAAAAGTTTATTTGGGATTTAATTTAAATTTGATTTGGTTTTCATTAACTTACATCTCAATCTAATAGCCACATGTGGCTAGAGGCATCTGTTTCGGATGGAGCCAACAGAGAGTCTAAGAAATAAAAGAGCCTTTCATGACATTTTGGGCCCCCATGTCCAGTTGAACCTGGGCTTTGTAGTCTATCAAGGCCAGTTTCTCCTCTTTGCTTAAGCTAGTAGGATTTCCATCACTAGAAGTGGAAGAAATCTCAGCTACTCCGCAGCAGGATCCCTCTATTTATTTTGTCTTGTTTATGCCAGGCATTAGGCTGACGCCTGTACATGTACACTTCATAATCTTTTCAAATATACCCACGAGGAACGTGGGAGCCAGACGACCTGGAATCCAAAGTCCCACCTTCACCGATCGCTGGCCATGGGGCTTTGGGCAAAGTACTGTGCTGACTGCCTCAGTTTCCTTATCTTTCCAGTGAGTGTGACAGTCATTCCTACCTGACAGGGTTGTGAAGTCCATGGAGATATTCCATGTGAAGTTCCTAAAACCACGCCAGGCAGGTAGTGAATGCTCCCCAGTGTGGACTGTTTTTATCATCTCCATCCCAATCCTGCGGGTGAATAAGCTGAGGCTCTCGGGGGGCAAGCCGCTTGCCGAGTGACAAAGGAAAAGGGTGGCAACGCTGAGCCTGGAACGCAGGCCTATGACTCCAAAGCACAAACTCCTCAACACCACACTGTTTTGTTCGCGGCTGTTAAGCGCTGTCCACAGTGATGACAAGAGCAGTATTAATGAGTTAATACTCGTCGCATGCTCAGGAACTTAAATCCTAGGCAGTTTTGCTTCAAAGCCCAAGATTTTAAGACTTAAAGAAAGAAAATTGCTCCCTTTTTAATGCTGCTCCTGCCTTCTTATTACGACCAAGGAGAAAGTCTCAGCTCAGAGCTGTTATGTTCTTAATGCCACTCTAGCACCTGTTCATCTCTTTGGAATGAAGAGAGAGCCAGCCTCGGGTTCAGAGCAGATGTACTATCTAGACCCCTCTTTTTAATAGGCGCTGTGCCTAACTTCTGTGCTATATGCCCCAGACACGTGCAGGAACTGCCTCCCTCTAGATGCGCTGCGGCTCCCTGTAGCCAGAAAGGAAAAGCCTCAGCCCCAGGGAGCTCTCAGAGCCTACAGTGGTGACCAGTAGCCAGCCGGGCTCTCATTCCCAGCTCAGCGATGTTTACAAGGGTGATGGAGGCAGGGTGCCAGAAGACCAGACTTCTGTGACAACACCAGAGCGTCACCCAGCCCCCATCAGTGTTGGACAGACTCGACCTGTGGAGAGTAGAGCTTCAGAAAGCCCCTTCTGTGCAGAATGAGAAGCCCAAGGCCCTTATCTGAATCCTTTCTCTGTCATGTTCCAGGTGAGAGTCCTTGAGCTGTTCCCTGCCCTCTCTTGGGACCTCAGTTTCCTCATCTGAAAAACAGAGATAATAATACCAATCCCAAAGAATGGTGCTAAGAAACAGATGAATCCACGCATGAGAAAGTGCTGTGTAAAAAGCGGAACCAACGTGGACTGTTGCCACTCCCACGATTTGCGTGTAAGTGCCTTACCTGTAAGTGGGATCCTCAGCACAAAGTGAATGTCTGATACCAGAGCGCAGTGGGGCTTCCGGACCTCTCTGAATTACCCTTCGTTTGTGGGTCTGTCTCCCTCACTATATTTTGTTCTCTGCACAGGGATCATCTTTTCCCTCTGGGCAGCTCACTTCCAGGGCACAGCAGAGGCGTCAACAAACATTTGAGGGATGATGGATAACTGCACACCTGGATGGGTGGGTATATGGGTGAGTGGAGGGTTGGATTGTGGGTAGATGGATGGATTGTGGATGATGGGCAGATGGGTGGTGATGGACAGACGGAAGGATGATAGATTTATGGGTGATAGACATAGAATGGATGGATCAAAGATGATGGATCAATGGATGGATGAGGGACGGATGTTGAAATCCAAATGCAGTTTAGGATGCAGCCATCGACAGAGCAGGACTCTTCCTCTGATAGTGGATACCAACTACACAAAACTCTCCAACCACAAGAATACTGAGTATGTGCGGGGGGGATGATCCCAGGGGCATTCTACCTCTGAGCTACACCCCCGGCCCTATTTTATTTTTTTATTATGAAACAGGGTCTCACTAAGTTGCTAAGGGCCTTGCTAAATTGCTGAGGCTGGCCTTGAACCTGCAATCCTCCCGTCTCAGCCTCCTAAGTACTGGAATTACAGGCTTGCGCACCACACCCAGCTAAGAATGTACTTTTTCCCCCCTTCAGTACTGGGGATTGAACCCAGGGGCATTTTACCTCCAAGCTGCATTCCTAGCCCCCCCCCTTTTTGGTTTTTGTTTTTAAACAAGGTCTATGTTGCTGAGAGTCTGGCTACATTGCTGAGGCTGTCCTTGAACCTGCGATCCTCCTGTCTTGCCCTCCCAGGTACTAGGATTACAGGCATGTGCCACCACACCCGACTAAGAATGTACTTAAATACATGTGTCAAAACATCATATGGGCACCCCTTAATATCTGTAATTTTTATGTCTTATCAATTAAAAGTACACTTAAATTTTTTTGAAGAATGTGCTTTAAAAACAACCTCCAGCTTCCCTCCCCACACCAGGAGAGTTGGTGCTCTCCTACACCAGCTCTTCCTCCAGCCCCATGCCAGGAAGGCCTTGTTCACAGGGCTGCAGTGGCCGATCCCGAGAAAGTCTCCGTTGTGCCATTCAACACTGCACGGCCCCAAAGGGCACTCATTTTTCTCAGACAGATTTTCAATAATGGTTGGGAGTGAGGGCTCTCTGCCTCTCTATCCCTGGAATTTCCAGTTAGCTGCGGTGGCCCATCCTGTGGGGCTTCTGCTTAAAACAGATTAGCTCAGAACTTATCTGCCTCACCCTTGGTCTCTCGGGCCCTCCCTGAGCCACAGAGGGAGCCAGGGCAATAATCTCTCCACAAATAGGTAGTAACCTAGCATCTCCTCTAATAACCCTCTAATTTGCAGCCCCTCTCCATAACCTCACTAATGGAAGCACAAAGAAGATGGGACTGGCCCTCTCTAGGAGGGGCCAAGGAAGCTTTATTAAGGGAGCAGCGTTTGACTTTGAGTTAAGGACTGAAGGAGGCAGATGTGGATGCTGAGACAGAAGTGGAGGAGGCAACCCGGAAGTCCTAGAGAGCACCCGGAAGTCCTAGAGAGCACCCGGAAGTCCTAGAGAGCACCCAGAAGTTTTAGCAACAACTCAGATACTGAAGAGACTACCCAGAAGTCTGAGTTTTCCCAGAAGGTATAGCAACAACCTGGAAGGTTTAGGGACCGCCCAGAAGGCTTAGACTTGCGGAGGGCACAGTCCACCCTATTCTGGGAGCCTTCATTGTGCATTCACTGATACACAGATAATCACGGCCTAATGTGGACAGAGGGTGACTTTGAGCTTCTCTATGAGCTATGGAGGCAAAGAACAGGGAGTGGCAAAATGTACCAGGTCATGGGGAGGAACCGATTGAAACATCACAGAGGGAGCCCCAGATAGCCCCGAAGAAGAAATCTTCCAGAAGGACCAGATGGGGTCATCTCAGAGGGAACTGCCTGTTCAGGCACAGAGGCATGAAGGTTTATGAAGAAAGGTGGAGTGGTTCTGCCTGCGGCATCCCTGCTCCCCACCCTCCTCTAGGAGCAGCACTGAATTTTCCTTTGGGAAGCACCAGTCAGCCTGTGAGGCTGTTGAGGCTGAACTCCCCTCCCCCCGCGCAGCTCCAGAGGGGAGCAGTGGACCCAGGCCCGGCCTATCTGAGCACCACAGGCCTCATGACAAACCTGGCTAATGAGAGCCCTCCGGGGACTTTTACCATGCTCCACTGTGTGGATGTAAACATGGAGCGGTTGGGAGCTACCACATGAAGAGGGCTGCTGGAGAGGGAGCCCAAGAAAGGATGCAGAACTCTGAAAGATAGAGGGAGAGCAAAGAAAGAAAAGTCAAGAACAGAGAGTGCAACCAAGGGAGGCTGAGAGAGAGACTGTGATCTGTTGACATCAGAGGAGCACCTGGATCTAGCTGAGCCTGAAGGCACAGAACTTTTTTCATCACTTGAGCCAACAAAATTTTTTTTTGCTTATGCTGGTCACCTGCAACCAAACAAGCTTCCTAATTCATTTTTGTATTCCAATACCCATGCCAGGAGCTCAGGACCATGAGAGTCAGATGGGATGGAATTCAGCCTGGCCCTTGTGGTGACCACACCCATGCCTTACTGAGACTGCATTCACTGTGTGGGGGGGGGGGTTGAACCCAGGGGCATTCTACCTCTGAGCCCCTATTTTATTTTTTATTTGGAAACAGGATCTCACTAAGTTGCTAAGAGTCTCACTAAGTTGCTGAGGCTGACTTGGAACCTGCGATCCTCCTGCCTCAGCCTCCTAAGTACTGGGATTACAGGTGTGCACCACCACGCCCGGCCATGCATTCACTGTTAATGTTCCCAAAGCGGGGCATCCAAAAGCTTAAGAGCCCTCTAGGTTATAAATGCATGTGCCCGTTTGTCCATGTATGCGAGGTGTGACCCGAGTGATGACCTTCAATTCTCTTTGCCTACTTAGAGATCCCGGATTCTCTGTGGCAAGCTGAGACAGGTTCAGCATGCGGATGGTGCTCTGTCAATATGTTAGAAGAATTCATTCATGCTACCTTACATAAACGTTAACATAGATATGAGATTCACTTTCGGGATGTGCACAGCACTGTTTCTGATCAAAAGCAAACTCCATGCCAAGTCAAAGTCAGGCACTCCTAGGAGAATGTGCATTTCCTAATACCATGCCTTAATGTCAGAAGGTAAAAACAAAAAAAAAACATTTTGGGGCTTCTTGAGCTTAGACAAGAAATTATAACCCCTCTGGAATGGAAAATAATCTGGAAGTGGAGAAAATTAGGATTTACAATGGAAAAGCAACCAGAATTCATCATAGCAAGATTGCAAGACAGCTGTATCTCCTGGGTATTCAGGAGACACGGAAGAGAAGAGACAGCCCCAGCTCTTTACCAGAAGGTTCCTCTCCAGTGAGCACCTCTGACTTCCAGGATAGAAGTGGCTGGAGATGCATGAACATGACAGGAAAACCAGAAGGCCCTTTTTTTCTTAATTTTGCTATCCGTCAGACTTTGATTCTCACCTCAGATTAGGTAGAGCCGCTAAAACAAGCACAGAGCCCCTGGAGTCCAAATACAAGCGGCCCGCCAGTTCTTTAAATTCACTACGACCATCTGTGCTTTTGAAAATTAGAAAATTACAAAATAAATAACAAAACGAATGCTAACACCCAGATCTGGTATCGTTAAGGTGAAAGGAACAGATCGGTCCACTGATTTATGCTCCAGGTACTTCCTAGGTCATCTCAGCCTGTCCCAGGCTGATGGCTTCTAAATTGGTTTTTCCATCCTCGATCACACCTCTGGTTCTCGGGATATATTTGTTGTCTACCTGTCTAGTTGACACTGCCTCTGGGCTGGTATAGACTAACAAACATAACACTGCCAGGTCTGAATTCAAGATCCCAAGCCCCCTCTCACTGAGTAACCACGTGGGCAAAAACAAAAGCCCGTTTCCACCTCAGTCTCCTGCGTCTCAGGAATGGACACAGACCTCTGCTCCGCCAAAACACTCAAGAGTTGTTCTCGGTGCCTTTCCCCCTCTACACCACATCCCATTTGTTAGCAGATCCTGTGGGTTCTACCTCCAAATTATATCCTGAATCCATCCAGTTCTGTCCCTCGCCCCACCTCCAGGTCAAGCACCTGCATCTCTGCCCTGGACCGTCTGCTAACGCTCCTATTTCTGCCTGTGTCCAATATTCTCCATTCCTCAGCCCAAATGCTGTTTTGTTAAATGCAAATCATATCCTATCACCTCCCTGCTTAAAAGCCCTCCAAGGCATCCCTGCATATTTGGACAATTTTTTTTTATCACAGCCAACAGTGCTCTGCACGGCTAGGTCCCTCCCAAGCGATTTGACCTGTCTGGTTCTGCAACAGCCCCATTGGTCTCCTTGGAGTTTTCAGATCTGCCAACTGAGCCTACTCCAGGACCTTTGCACTTACTGCCCCCGTGACACTGTTCCTTCTACTCTTACTATCCATTACATAACTCAAGTGTTCCCTCCCCAGGAAGGATCTGCTCCCCATCTACACCCACAAGGGCAGAACAGTGGGCAGAGTGTGATGCCATTTCTTTTAATGGACATAGATGAATAGTTGAAAAATACTTCCTCGCCAGGCGTGGTGGCGCACGCTTGTAATCCCAGTACTTTGGGAGGCAGAGACTGGAGGATCCAGGTTCGTGGCCAACCTCAGCGCGCATGCGCGCGCGTGCGATCTCTCTCTCTCTCTCTCTCTCCTCTCTCTCTCTCTCTCTCTCCCTCTCCCCCCCTCTCCTCTCTCTCTCTCTCTCTCTCCCTCTCCCCCCC
>PVJS01011324.1:0-30782 GCA_004027185.1 Glis glis | reverse complement strand
TGTGTCTTTGAATCTTAAATCATGTCCATATATTATTATTCAAAAATTTTAAGTAAATCAAATAAAATAATGAAAAGAAAGGCAGAGAGAGCAGAAAAGAAAGAGAGAAATACTGTGGGAAACTGTCCTAAAGAAATAATTCAATGAACAAAGATGTTCTAGTCAAGAAAATAATCAGTATGGCATTAAACTATACAGAAACAAAAACTAAGATAAATTTCCAGCAACCCAGGAATGGCTCGGAAAATAGTGTTTTGTGAAGAGGATGGAGTAGTATGAAGCCATTAATAATGATCATTATTAAGACTCCAGAAATGTGGAGAAATGTTTATGACAATAATTAAAAAGAAGACTATAAAAGAGCCTATTAAGAGGAGAAAATAGAAGTGTAAAGTAGACAATTGTTGAAGAAAGATGGTCCACAGCCTCCGCCACCTTCCCCAGGGAGTCCACCACACAAAAAGTGTTGGTGATGCCCCAGCTCTGACCAACAGCCCACCTTAGAGACCAGGGACTGAGGCTCAGAAGGCTCCAGATGGGACGAGGGTGGCAGCTGAGCGGCCAGGGGTGGGATTCAGGGAGAGCTCAGCTGGGTGACACCCACCACAGTCTCTCGGCCTCACGCGGCTGACGTTCAGGGCTGTGCCGCTCTCTGCTGTTGAAGCGGCCCTGTGCGTCTCAGCATGTCTATCAGCATCCCTGGCCTCTGCCCACTGGATGCCAGGAGCAGCCCCCACCACCAGTAATGGCATAAAAATGTCTCCTGACATTGCCAAATGTCCCTTGGTGGGATCACCCTCAGGTGAGAGCCCCAAAATGTCCCTTCGTGAAAAAGAGGAGGAACAAAATCACCCTATGAGCCGGGCCTGGTGGCGCACACCTGTAATCCCAGCACTTGGGAAGCTGAGACAGGAGAATCACAGGTTTGAGGACAGCCTCAGCAACGTATTGAGGCCCTCAGCAACTCAGTGAGACCCTGTTTCAAAAAAAAAAATTAAAACAGGTGTAGCTCAAAGGTAGAATGCCTCTGGATTCAATCCCTAGCACCACAAAAAATAAAATAAAATCACCCCCTGGTTGAGAGTCCCGTGCTAGGCAAATTACTTCTGCGATTGCCAGGTTCCCCATCTGTCCAATGGGTGGGGGAGGAGGAGCAAATGCCTAACACAGAGATAAATCCTCTCCCTCCCATGTACACGCTAATTACAGCTACGTCCTTAAGCGTATGTATTTTAAATGGTTTTTAGAGTGCCTTTGAAATCATAAAATAGGCGAGAATCCTTCTCTCGCAGGAACCCCAATTGCTGGCCTCCCCAGTGGCACACCCAGGGACAATGATTATTTACCATCTACGCTTCCCCTCGCACGTGCCACTCTGGGTTTACAGCGCACCTGGGCACCTCAAGGGCAAGCGGCGGGGGCCCTAATGGGGCCGTGTTCAATTAACAAAGTCTTCAGAAGCGCTCTGCTGTTTGAAACACTACATCATGATAGCAGCCCTGATTTCCACACTGGGGTCTTTGTCTCCGTAGCTCAAATAATAAACTGCTTTAAAGTCTTTTTCAAATGTCAGCCCTGGAATTAGAGGTTTCCTCAGCCGGCCCCTCGTGGTGTAGATGGAAAGTCTGAGCTCCCCCACCTCCCTGCCCAGGGGACAGTGGCCCGTCTGAAGCCCTAGGGCTTGTAAGATTGTGCTGGGATGAGAGCCGTTCTCCTAGGCCACCTCAGTGCCACCAGACCACACTCCCTCGGAAAAACAGCAGACATCAGCGTGGGATCCACTAGGGTTGGCACACTGGGCAGGCCTGACCGAGAGCCGGGCATCGAGTGGGCTCCTCTATTTGGAATTAGCCCCGGCGAGGCTGGGGTGGCTTAGGGAAAGAGAAGACGGCTCGAAAAAAAGTTCTCCCTCCTCCATGTCCACCCACCTGCAAACTCCCCAAATCGTCTGTGGGACGGCACGGCCCGGGATGACATCATCTCTCAAGTGGGCAGCTCGTACAGAAGGCTTGGACGCCTCCCGTTGCCCGCTGTAGACTCAGCCTGACGCACCATCAAATGGTCGTCCAGGCAGGCACCACTTACATAACCCTGTGTCAGGAGACTCACTACTACCTCCCAAAGCCACCCATATGCCCCTGGCACCCTCCAGTCCCCGAACGCCCCAGGTTCCTTGCCTCATGCTGCTGCGACTCCCTCTGTCAGAGCTTTCTCTGGCCCCAGCATGTGTCCCAGCCGCCAGAGCAGGACGGGTGCAGTAACCAATGGGAGCTGGTGGAGGGAGACCCCAGCTCCCTCGCCTGGTGGGGTGCCCCCTACAGTGTCCCAGGGTCTTCCATGAGTCCTGCTGAGGGTCCTGCTCAGAATTCTCACTGCATGGGCTGCCTCCCTTCCCCCTCTCACTGTCCCCTCCTCTATCAGGACCCCCTAGGATCCCCTTCCCAAGTAAAGCACTCAAACGCAAATCCTCAGCTGAGCGTGGTGGCACACACCTGTAATCCCAGCACGTGGGAGGCTGAGATAGGAGGATCACAGGTTCGAGGATAGCCTCAGCAACATAGCGAGACTCTCAGTGACCTAGCCGGACCCTATTTCAAGACAAAAAAATAAAAAAGGGCTGGGGGTATAGCTCAAAGGTAGAATGCCCCTAGGTTTGATCCCCAGCATCATAAGAAACACACACACACATGCACACACACACACACACACACACACACACACACACACACCCTAGTTTCAGGGCCAACTTCTGGGGACCTGCCCTGTAGTGGTCAAGCAGCCCAGCATGACTTGAGCAGGACTCCCTGCTACCAGGTTTCCCTGTCACCATCTCCCTCTGATGGTGATTCTGGAGCCATGTCAGACAAGCCAGGATGCTCTTCCCCACAGAAGCCCTGACACACGTCAAGACAGCTCCCGATGCCCCCAGAACACTCCCACTCCCTTCTCCTCCTCCCCGGCTTAGGGTGCTTCTTTCCACAGCAGACTCTCCCGCCCTGGTAGCTACACTCTGCACGTGCATGAGAGTCACCTGCCTGGTTTATACTTCCAGGAGGGTGTGCACTCCACAAGGGCAGAATCTGTCTTTGTAGCTTTCTTAGTTCTTAGAAGCATAAGCCATTAGTGGATGAACAAGATACAGCCTCAGTTTCCCCATTGATATTTTCTCCCTGTGGTTCCTCTCCAGAAGACCAACCTCAAATCGTTATGTTTATCTTCATCAAGGCCACCCAGAACTGAACCCAAACGCTTCTGATGTGCCTTTACTCTGGCAATGAGAGAAGCCATCACCTCCCTCCTGCTGAAGGTAATGTTTCTATTGATGAAACCCAAGGTCACATTCCGGTTTTTGAAAGCCATTTCTTGTTGTTAATACAAAATAACAGAACAACAGCAGCAGCAATAATCCCAACAATAATATAAAACTACATATATATGTTAATATATATATTAAACTAACTGCAAGGCAACAGCTGTTCTCATAACAGATTCAGGGTGGACCAAAGCCCTGCCGATTCTCTCGCATTGCCAAGCTCATCAGATCCTGTTTATTTGCTCTGTTGACCTGAGCGCCGTGTGGTATGTTTTTTCACCTAATATTCTCCCTGGTGAGATGCAGCAACCTCCAGTCTCTCCCCAGCTCTCTGCACCCTGAACCTTCCAGTGACGGCCTGACCTACACGTTTGATCAGCGTCCCCATTCTTTCTTGCAGATCATGGAGTCAATCAGTCCGCATCAGCACCATGGAGAGCTCCTACCGCAGCCTCCGCACCTCTGAGGCAGGTACCATTATTATCCCATGTCACAGATGCGGGGCTGAGGAACGGGACAGGTAAAGAGCTTGCAGTTACCCATCCGGGAAGGTTGAGCTGAGGCCTGAGCCAGATGGGCTGGCTCACCCTGGCGCTCAGCACTGCCCCAGCTGCCGGCCGCCATCCCAGGCCCTGTTCTTGGAGTGGCCCAGGTCCCTGGGGCTCTTATTAAATACACAATTAAAACACAGTGAAGTCAGGCAGGAGCCTAGACGAGAGGACATCACGAACCTGGAGTTTGTCTCCTTGGCTTTGTTTTATTTTGTCATAACTGAGGATTTGGGTTACTATAATTCTGGGCTCCTGAGGTCTGTTTTGGCAATAGAGTGAGTTAGGCCACACTCTGGAGTACGTGAGAGGCCACAGAGCTCTTCCCCATCACTGGTAGCATTTGATCCCCCAGTACCCTGGGGGCAAGAACCATCTGTCATCATTTAATGCATTAGGAAACTGAGGCTCCTGGAGGACGAGTTATCCCAGGTCACACTCCGGAAGAGGCAAAGGCAGGACTTGAACCCCCAGCACCAGGTCCAGACCCCACCGGCCTGTCCTCTCCGGGGTCGCCCGAGTCAGAAGGAGCCAGGGCAGGAGGAAGTGGGGCTGTGTATGTGTGGTGTACACATTCGCCAGGAGTTGGAGTCGGCTCCACGGAAAGGAGGGGGGACGTCTGTCTCCATGGTTACGCCGAACCTGAACAAAAACATCATACACAGATTACCCTAGCCTTGAGCACCGCCACCTAGTCCCCCCACCAATCGCCGGAGAGAGCCGACTGCCAGGCCTTCCAACCTGCCCGCCTGCTCCGGAGAGCCTTCCTTTTTCATTATTTCCATTACCTAACCTGGCACTTTATAACAGCTAAATGTTTTCTAATTATTTACAGGTTCACCTTCACAGCACCCCACGAGATAATGATCCCGCTGCACATTTCTCTAATATTCTGCCCGCCTCCAAAAACTCAAATTGAGTTACCCAGATTATCCTCCATTGATCCTCCCACTTCAGGACTCTGTCAGCCATAGAAAGCAGTTCAGCCTGTTTTCCTTTACATTCGGGGACACTGAGGCACAGATGGGTAAAGAGCGCTGTCTAGGAGCTGACTGCAAATCCATCTGTGGGCCACAAAAAAGATCCTGTGTCCATATTCCTTTTCTATCCCTAGGAGAGGGAGAATAAGTAGGTCCATGTAATTATCAAGCCCAGCCACCGATCATGGCTGCTGGTCAGCTGGGTTCAAGAGGATTCTGAGACGGTACCTGAGATTTGCAGGAAAACACAGTGTGATCAATTAAGACTGTTAGCCACGGGCTGGCACCAGCGCCATGCCTCCCTTTGACAATAGTCGATGTCCTTGGGAAAGTTCATGTCTGTTCTCAACCAGGAGCAAACCCCCCCCCCAGGATGCTTGGCAATGCCTGGAGACACTTCTGACTGTCACAACAGGGGATGGGTGCTACTGGCATCCCGTTGGTAGAGGTCACTGAAGCCTATAAAAACCCTACTATGCATAGGACAGCCCCTACCACAGGTCCAAAATGACACACACACAAACACACACACACACACACACACACACACACACACACATCAGTTTAGACTTCCATCCTTGGTCCTTAGCAAGTCAGAAGTCAAAATGAGTATCTATGCCTTAACATGTACAAGAAGAAAGTTCCTGATTCACCCCCATACCTATTCCCCCCAATTTTTCTCCATCTCGATAAATGGTGTCAGCTGCCAGTTTTCCAGGTCGGACACAGAGAGATTGTCCCTGACTCCTCTCCTTCCTTCCTCTGCTGCCTCATCAAGTCCCGTTGGGTCTTCCTGCAGAACAGCCTGTCATCCTTCACTCCGTCACCATGGCTCCAGCCACTGGGATTGCCCCCCAGCCCCTCCAGCCACTGGCATCACCCCCTAACTAACTTGACCCCGGCCAGACGCCTCCTGTCAACTCCCTGCTCCTCCTCTGGGCCTTTGCACTTGCTGGCCCCTCCGCCTGATATTCCCTCCCGAGATCTTCATAGGGAGGCTCCATATTGACCTTCAGGTCTCAAGAGAAATGTCCCCACCCCATGCCCACCCCTCCCCCACCTCCCAAACCAGAGCAGCCCCTTGGTCACTCGCACCCGGACTCTTTCTTCTTTCTTTCATTGTGATTCTTACAGCCTAAAAGCATCTTGTTTGTTTACTGGTTGCCTCCCGACTCCCTCCAAATACTATTGAAGGATTCATATGAGTGGAGACCTTGTCTTAGTCACCACGGTCCTCAATCTGCAAAAACCAGAAGCCGGTGCCCGGCACACAGTATGCACTCAAAAAGCCCTTGAGGGAATGAATGAGTGAGTGAAACTTCCAGAACAGCTGCCCTTCCTGCAACCTGAGACCGCCCCAGGAAATGAAGGCAGTCGCACAGTCTTCAGGACCTAAGAACATTCTCTCTGCTGGGCCCCCGGGCAGGGCAGGGCTGACCCGCCATCTGGGCATCTCTCAGAACCAGTTCAGACCATCTAGACTCTATTTTCCCAGCCAGCGTCCCCATTCCAGGCCATCTCTCTGCATCCCAAGCATCATATTGGGACTTTATGGTGGCACGTGTGCACAGTATGCCCTGCGTGCCCATGCTGTGCTGAGCGCTCGCTGGGGACCTTGCCTCTGTGTGCGTCTTCTCAACTGCATGGCAGCCCCTAGGATGTTTGGGTTTTATCTCCATTTGATTGATGGGTAAGATGAGGCACCAGTAGGCCAAGTCATTCGCTCAAGGTCACACAGAGGGAGGAATGAAAGAATTCCTCTGTTAGAGTTTAGATATAGAATGTCCCTCCTGGATAAGCTCATGTACTGACAAGGCAAAAATGTTCAGAGGTGAAATAATTGGATCACCATGGTTCTAATCTCATGAGTAGATAAACCCATTAATGGATTAATGAATTTATTGGGTGATAACTTTGGCACTGGGGGTGAGCTTTGGGGATTATTTATGTCCCTTGTCCTTGCTTCTCTCTCTCTCTCTCTCTCTCTCTCTCTCTCTCTCTCTGCTTCCTGCTGCCATGCTCTGAGCTCCACAGATGTGGCCCAGCCTAACATGGACTGAAACTTCTGGAACTTCCAGACTGTAAGCAAATAAATCTTTCTCCCTCTAAGTTGTGGTCATCAGGTATTTTGTGTCACAGCAGTAAGAATGTTGGCTGAAACACCTGTTCTGTGCCTGTTATCTCCAGTACCTATCCGGTTAAAGGTTCTCTGTCAGGATAAAGTACCTGGTTTAATATTAATGTATACTCAGAGCTTATTAATGGTCATGGAATGAATGAGTGAATGAGTGATAAGTGAAGGAATAAACATGCCACAATTCCACTGTTATCTTCTTGGCTCTAAATCAAGTGAGATGACTACCACGCTCTCCCTTCCTCTTTATCAAAATCCATCCTCAGCAGAGGACGTGGGGCTTCTGAGGTAAGACCGGTGGCCAGCGAGGGATGTGATTTGCCCACTTACCCATCTTCCCAGCAAAATGCTCAAAGACACATGATGCCTCAAGGTGTTTCAAGGGAACAGGGAATGGGGCTGTTATCAATGATATCCACTAGACCAAGAAGGCATTTCAGACATTGGAGATAACTGTGCAACCTTAAAAAGAGCAATGATATCCTCAAGGGAGAGAATAAAAGCAGGTCTTTGCAATGGGCTTATGACAGAAACACAAAACCATTCATGAAAGCGTGCATTTGTGTCCCTAAGAAAACATAAACTCTGTAACTAAGACTTGGCAGATTGGAAGATAAGACAACAGATTTCATTCAGGAGAGCCGCCAGATAGGCGGTCTAGGTGAAATGGAAGCCAAATGAGAAGAAGGACTAGAAAGGAGCTAAAAATGCAAAAGCCAGGATTAAAATACACATTTGAAGTAGCAAAGTAGACTCAATCCTACAGAGAGGAGAGTCAACAACGTGGCGTGCGAGTGAAGTGAAGCTCTAGACACTGAGTTCACTGCCAAAGAGGAGGAATTGTGTTATGAGTCAGGAGCATAATTAGGCACAACTCAAGGGGCACAGAGGAATTTTCCTTCTTTTGTGCGTCTTCTCTGAGCTGGTATAGCACGATCACGCCTTGACCACTAGCATAGGAAAGGAGAAAGGGTTCGAGTTGTGGAGTCCTCTCTCGAACCTTCAGATATACCAATAGCTGGAGTGTAAGCCTTCAAAAGGATGGAACAAAAAGAAGACCAAAATTATGACAGACAAAATGACAGACATGGAAGTCAGAGAACAGAAGTCAATCTGATAGATAAGTGATGTTCCAGAAAAAGCCTGGGTGGGTAGCGTGATACAGGAGGAAATGAAAGAGAAGAAATCATTTAAAATACAAAATCCAGAACCATCAGCACCAAGTGCTGATGAGCAGGTGGAGCAATGCGAGGTCTCATTCACTGCTGGTGAGAGTGAAAAATGGTGCGGCCACTGTGAAGGATGGTTTGGCAGCTTTTTACAAAACTAAACCTACTCTTACCATACTGTCTTGAAACCACACTCCTTGTTATTTACCCAAAGGGAATGAAAATGTCTGTCCACACAAAAACCTGCACAGAGATGTTGGTAGCTAGTTTGTTAATAATTGCCCACACTTGGAAGCAACCAAGATATCCTTCAGTAGGTGAACAGATAAATAAACTGTGGTATATCCAAGCAATGGAATATTATTCGGCATGAAAAAGGAAATGAGCTATCAAGCAATGAAAAGACATAGAGGAACCTTGGATGAAAATTGCAAAGTGACGGGGGGGAAGCCAATCTGGAAATGTTCCATATTGTAGGATTCCAACTCTATGACATTCTGGCAAAGGGAAGACTATAGGGGCAGTAAAAAGATCACCGGTTGCCAGGGGATGGGGGAAGGATGGATGAATAGATAGAACACCGACAATTTTTAGGTCAGTGAAACTATTTTATAGGATCTGTAATGGTGGATACATTTCATTATACATTTGTCAAAGACCATAGAATGTACAATACTAAGAGTGAACCCTCAAATAAACTATGGCCTCTGAGTGATAATGATGTATCAACCTAGGTTTATCAACTTTCACAAATGTACCCCTGGGGTGTTGATAATGGGGGAGGCTGTTCATATGTCAGGGAAGGAGACATATGGGACATTTCTGCACCTTCCATTCAAGCTTGCTAGGAACCTAAACCTGCTCTAAAAAATAAAGTCGATTAAATAATAATAATAAAGGCCGGGCGTGGTGGCGCACGCTTGTAATCCCAGTACTTTGGGAGGCAGAGACTGGAGGATCCGGGTTCGCGGCCAGCCTCAGCTCTCTCTCTCTCTCTCTCTCTCTACTTAGTGAGGCCCTCCGCAACTTCGTGAGACCCAGTTTCAAAATAAAGTATAAAAAATAGGGCCGGGGGTGTAGCGCGGAGGTAGAACGCCCCTGGGTTCAATCCCCGGTACCGTAAATAAATAAATAAATAAATAAATAAATAAATAAATATAATAATAATAATAATAATAATAATAATGTAATCAAGACTTCCTAAGCTGGAGTCTATAGGTCCCAGGTTAGTTTAAAAGCAACATTTAGAGCCGGGCATGGTGACACATACTTGTAATCCTAGTTCTTGGGAGACTGAGACAGGAGGATCACAGGTTCAAAGCCAGCTTTGAGCTTAGTGAGGCTCTCAGCAACCTAGTGAGACCCTGTTTCCAAATAAGAAATAAAATCGGGCTGGGGGTGTAGCTTGGAGGTAGAATACCTCTAGGTTCAATCCCCAGCACCAAAAAAAAAAAAAGCATTTAGCCTGGGGCTATAACTCAGTGGTAGAGCACTTGCTTAGCATGCATGGAAAGAAAAGACAATCACGTTGCGTATAAAGGAACAAAAATTAATCTGACTTTAAACCTCTCTTCCTCAGCACTAGATGCCAGAAAACATGGAGCGGTGCCCTCGAGCTGTTGAGGGAAAGCTTAAACCTGTGGCGTCTTCACTGACCATGTTGCCATTCAGAGCCAAAGGCCACAGAGAGGCATTCTTGGGAAAGCAAGGGCTTGTGGAGAATAATGGCCCCTCTCCAGGGTGGGGTCATCTCTGCCCTCCCCCATGTCCCCCGCCATCCTCTCCTCTCCCACTGCTCTGGGCCATACCAGCCTCTTTCTTTCCCGTGGCAGAGCCTCTGCACACGCCACATCCTCAGCCTGGGCACTGTTGGCTGACTGTTTGCCGCTGGTTCCTCCTTACTCTTCAAGTCTCAGTTGAGTGCCACCTCCTCAGAGGAGGATGAGCTTGCTTCCTTGTGTACGGTTCACACACACACACGCACACACACATAGGTGCACATACATGAACCCAGACAGGGGAATGGAAGTCCCGTGAGGGCATACAGGATGGGGTCAGACACACAGCTGGAGGCCAGGACAACCAATGTATGAAGAGGAGCAGGGAAAAGGTTTACTAAAGGGATGTGCAATTAGCAATGAAAGCAGTTAAGCACAGAATTAAGTTACAATTATTGTTACAAATACTGAGTAACAAGAAAACAACTAATTTATAGCCGTGGTGGCACCCGTTTGTAATCCCAGTACTTGGGAGGCTGAGACCAGAGGATCCGGGTTCTGGGCCAGCCTCAGCTACTTAGTGAGACCCTGTTTCAAAATAAAGAATAAAAAGTAGGACTTGGGGTGTAGCTCGGAGTTAGAATGCCCCTGGGTTCAATCCCCAGTACCACCACCAAAAAAAACTAATTTAGCCAGGTATGGTGGCATGGTGGCACACACCTATAATCCCAGCATTTGGGAGGCTGAGACAGGAGGATTGCAGAATCAAGGCCAGCCTCAGCAATTTAGTGAGACTCTGTTTCAAAATAAAAAAATAAAATAGGGGTGGGGGTGTAGCTCAGAGGTAGACTGACCCTCAGTTCAATCCCCAGTGCCCCCCCAAAAGCAGCTTCTTTCCATATCCTACTAGGGGTAGGATAATTTTAGAAGATATACTTAGTCTCTTCATAATTATTAGAGAAATAGAAGTACAAGTGTTAAAAAATAAAATAATATCACCAGGTGCAGTGGCACACACCTGTAGTCCCAGCAATTCAGGAGACTGAGGCAGGAGGATCACAAATGGTAGGCCAGTTTGGGCAACTTACTGAGACCCTGTTTCAATATAAAAAGTAAAAAGGGCTGGGGGGTTAGCTCAGTGGGAGAGCGCCCCTGCATTTCAATCCCCAGTACCACCAAAAAGCAAGCAAACAGAAACAGAATTAACATCAGTATGTATGATTTTTAAATCAGTAGTAAAGAAAACAAAATCCATATAGTAAAAAAAGAAAATGTTTAAAGAAAAAAGAATTGAAAGCTTTCAACAAAAATTAAAAAGTGAGAGAGATCAAATGTATTTGTTATAGAAATAAATGTTATTTGGTTAAGACCCTCAAGTTGTACCAAAAGAAAGAAATCTAACTCAACTTTTCTTACCAGATTTGCCCCTAACAAAAAGACACAGAAAAGTTAAAATAAAAAGGCTGGTAAGAGATATATCAAGGGAACACAAGCAGCGGAATGCAGGGAGAGCAATATTAAAACATAAAAAAACAACAGAATTCAAACTAGAAACCCAGAATTCAAAGTAGAAAGCATTCACTAGGGGAACATAGTCATTTTATCTTGACAAAAGATAAAACTCACAATTCCACGATGAAAATATAACTGTCATGAATCTTTTTATGATGAATAACATAGAACTGAACTTTATAAAAACAAAAACTATCAGAAATACAAGTGAAAATAGAAAGAATCCTATTAAAGAGAAAGACTTTGACCTACCTCATGCAGCTTTTGGGAGATCGAAAGAGTAAAGATAAATAACAATACAAAGTTTTAAAGTAATACTATGCATAAAGCCGTGTTAAACTACACACAGGAAATATACCTGTTTCTGCAAATAAAACATTACCCCCCCCAAAAAGGAGCATAAATTGCACTGGCCACTTTATCTAATTCAGTAAGCTTTTAAATTAATTACAAAATTTTAAGCAATAAGATAAAAGTGCTGGAAATTTTTAAATCATCTACTACATTATCCTTAGATCAATGAAGTAACAAAACTAAAAATTCAGAACTTTTAGAAACAATTACTATTGCAGAACTTTTAGAAAATCGTTTCAAAGAATGCACTTTGAAAATGCTTTTTTTTTTTTTTTTGGCGGTACCAGGGATTGAACCCAGGGGCATTCTACCTCCGAGCTACACCCCCCAGCCCTATTTTGTATTCTTTATTTTGAAACAGGGTCTCACTAAGTTGCAGAGGGCCTCACTAAGTAGCTGAGGCTGGTCGCAAACCCAGATCCTCCTGTCTCAGCCTCCCAAGTACTGGGATTACAAGCGTGCACCATGATGCCCGGCTTGAAAATGCATTTTAAAATGCACAGGATATGACCAAAATGGTGCTCAGAGGCAAATTCATAGCCTTAAATACATTTGTTATTTTTAACTATGAAAACAAAGTTTTTAACTTGAAAACATTAACAAAGCAAACCTCAAGAAAGTAGTCAAAAAACAAGATGTATCAAAAAAATTAAACAAACAGAATTGATAAATACAAGTATACTGATTCTCTAAAGGGGAGCAGGGAGGGAAAGCAGGGAGCCATAAAACAGTCACGTGCCTTGTCTGGCTGAAACAAAGGGAACGATCTGGAACCAACTGTCAGAGCCTTGGTCCTGAAGACGTGAGAGCTCAGGACAGACCCCATGAAGATTTCAAGCCCAACTACTCTGGAGGGCCTGAAAAACAATTCTCACCAGGGCCCATATCATGCTCAGCAGACTTGAGCAAGACAAATCAAGAGAAAGAAAACACAAATACATAGGATGAGGAGTGGGGAAAGGAAACTCATCAGAGAGAGGCTTTTTTCTTTGAATCCTAAGAAAATACTATGCTAAATTTTATTCAATGAAGTTTGAAAGTCTTCATAAAAAAATGACTTTCTAAGAAGACACAACTCACTAAAAAATTGACTCGAGAAGTAGGAAACTGAAGTGACCAGCCACCAAGGACAAACTTACTTTGCTTAGAGTGTACACACACACACACACACACACACACACACACACACACACACACACACACACGGACTCTGCATGCTCTCTCTGTGGCTCTTCCAGGACCACCCAGATCTCTCTTGAGGTGGGGCTGGGGTAAAGGGGGCAAGGTCAGCCCGAGGGGCAGACATTTGACCCATGGTATCCAAGAGGATGGAGGAGGAGCAGAGAGTTTTCAAGAAGACAGAAGAGGAACAGGGAGTTCAGCCTCTTTGTCCCTCTTCCCGAACTAGACCGCTCTGTGGGAAAAGCAGGGTGGGAAGAGGTCCAGAGAGAAGGCAGATATGGGGACATGAACAGAGGGGAGTGGGGGGCGTGCGCACGCACACACACACACACGTGTACAGAGTCCTGGGGTGCAAGGCAGCTGACTCCTGAGGAAGCTGCTGCCCACAGACTGTAACTATATAGAGTGTGAGTGATTGATAAGAACAGCACACTCTTCTAAAGCATTCTTTTTTTTTTCTTTTTTGGAGGGGTACTGGGGATTGAACCCAGAGGCATTCTACCTCCAAGCTACACCCCCAGTCCTATTTTTTTTTATTATTTTGAAACAGGGTCTCACTAGGTTGATGAGAGACTCACTATCTGATGAGGCTGGCCTTGAACTTGTGATCCTCCTGTCTCAGCCTCCCAAGTACTGGGATTACAGTCAAACTCCACAGAAGACTTACTGTTGTTGCTGTGGCTGGAGCCATCTGGAGAGCTGCAGTAGGCTGAAGCCCCAGACACCACACCCAGCCTCACCACCAACAGGAGGGAAGAGAGACAGCAGAGAGTCTGGCCTGGCCCCAACCCTCCAGCCCTGGACCAGCCCCTTCTGGGAAAGAGCCAGGCATGCTCCTTCGGCCTCTCCCCTCCCTCACCTCCCTTTCCTCCAGCTCCTCAGGCCTGCTCTGCTCTCTGCCTGTGTGCATGCACACCTGTGCACATGTGTGTGTGAACGTGTGTTTCTCTTTGTCCCTGTGTTCCTCTCTCTCTGTCCCTCTCTCTACAGGCCTCCTTTTCTGTTTTCTGTTTCTCTCTCCCCTTGCACCTGTTTCTTTCTCTCTCCCCCCTTCCCTCCCTCCCTCCCTCTCTCCCCCTCTCCCTCTCCCTCTTTCTCTCACCCCTTTCCCTTTCTGGCTCCCGCAGGCCCTACCTCCTCCGTGTCCCTCCCACCACGTCTCTGTCACCCTTCACAAAGGATCTGTCTCCTCTCCTTCCCTGTGGCTGCCTCTGACCTGCTCCCTGGGGAGGCTGGACACAGAACCAGGTGCCACGGCCATGCCCTCCCAGGCTCTGCACCTGCCCAGCTCTGCGTCCAGAAGTTGCGCTCAGCCTCCCTGTCCTGGTCCCTGGTATCAGGGAAGAAGGACAGCCTGAAAGGGGCCCCGCATCCTGTAACCAAGTTACCCAAAAGTGACAGGCTCAGGCAGTTTGAGCTGGACCATCGCCACCCCTCATGATGCCACCCAGCTAGAATTCTAGGGCAGCTCAGTTTCATTGCATTAATTTTGTTTTTTTGGCACTGGGGATTGAACCCAGGGGCATTCTACCTCCGAGCTCCACCCCCAGCCCTATATTTTATTCTTTATTTTGAAACAGGGTCTCACTAAGTTGCACAGGGCCTAAGTAGCTGAGGCTGGGATCCTCCAGTCTCAGCCTCCCAAGTACTGGGATTACAAGCGTGTGCTACCACACTCAGCTTCATTGTATTAATTTTGAGAGTCAGTAGACTATTTGGGGGTACAGAATCTGACCTCCTAATTGTAGTAGATAGAAAGCAACTGGAGCCGAGTATGGTGGCACATGCCTGTGAGCCCAGTACTTGGGAGGCTGAGACAGGAGGATCACAAGTTCAAGGCCAGCCTCAGCAACTTAGCAAGGCCCTCAGCAACTTAGCGAGACCCTGTTGCAAAATAAAAAATAAAATAGGGCTGGGGGTATAGCTCAGAGGTAGAATGCCCCTGGGACCAATCCCTGGCATGACAACAAAGAAAAGAGAAAGAAAGGAAGGAAGGAAGGAAGGAAGGAAGGAAGGAAGGAAGGAAGGAAGGAAGGAAGGAAGGAAGGAAAGAAGGGAGGGAGGAAGGGAGGGAGGGAAGGCCAGGGGCTCAGCTCACTATCACCCCACTTTTCAGATGAGGAAACCAAGGGCCACATTTCCCTATCAGTCCAGAAGAGTTTTGAAAAACTGCCTCTCTCTGCTCTGCACCGCAGTCCCTCCACCCTCGCCTCCCAGGCCGGAACCCCTGAGAACCTGCACAGGCCTCAGCTTGGCTCACGGTTTTGTGAGGAGAACTCGGTGGGTCCTGGAGCCCTAAACTCCACCCTCCAGAGTGCAGCTCCCCACGACCTCGTCTGTCTGGTCCCAACCCCACCTCAGCACCCCACCCGGCCCTCCTGGCGCCCTCGCAGGTTTGCTTCCTATAACTGCTCCTCACTTAGCGTGGAGCCTCTCCAAGGCAACGCACGCCTTCTGGGGAGTGACCGGAGACATCCTGGGGCTGGAGTCACTCGGTATGGCTCTCCTGGCCAAAGAGAGCTGGCCCTGGGTCCTGGGGGCACCATGGTCGCTGCTCTGTCTCAAGGTTTAGGATGAGAGATACAAATCCTAAACACACACAGGAATAAATAAACTGGGTAATTTCAGTGAGTGGTGTGTTCTAGAAAGAAAAGCCGGAGGGAGGAGACAGCGGCTGAGATGGAAGACTTAAGTCTTCAAGGATGGAGGAAGGGAATTCCAGTGAGGGGCCAGCGAGGGCAAAGGCCATGAGATGGGGCAGCCTGGCGTGGCGGGGAGGAAGCAGGACGCAGAGAGTGAGACCAGAGGAGGCCAGGCGGTGGGCAGGGGCTGGGTCAAGAAAGAGCAGGGGCTGGCAGGCAGGTCCTGGCCTGTGCCCACCTCCGCCTGGAAGCTGCTGGTCAGGTAAGGACAACAGATCCCCGTGCTTACACAAAAAGAGGAAAGCGAGTCTGGGGCCTGACTCTGAGCAGATCCTACTAGGCTCCCTGTGCTCTATTTGGGGTCAAGTCTGTTTCTGTCACTTGGGACCAAATGAGCACCACAGCCAGAGTCCTGCAGGCAGCACAGAGGTTGCAGCAGCCCAAAAGATGTTTCTCAGACCGACACCCCAGAATTTAAATATGGGGGTGACCACGAGCCCCTTCGGCTTCTCACCATGTCCTCCTAAATACCTCTGCTAGGAGCAAAAGAAGCAAGAAGGCCTAGGTCCCCGGGGATGACGATGCAGAGCTCAGGGCCAGGCCTCGCGCTGCACAGATGTCTGAGACGCCCCCAGGACCCCAAGTGCCTTCAGCAAGTATGTGATGAGCACTTAGTAAGCGCCAGCTCATCCAGGTCCTGGGACGTAGCGTTATGAGCCAGCCAGCGCCCGGGAGGGGAGGGGAACCATGAAGAAGACAGCGAGGGCCCCTCACGGTGGGGCTCACGGGCACCGGGAGCGTCTGGCTGGGGCTGGAGGAGACAGACTACCTTGGCGGGTCCTGAGCAGAGGATGGAGGCAATCCGTGATTTAACTGCACCTCTGGCAAAAAGGTAGAGGGGACCAAGGGTGGAGCAGGGGCGAGTGAGGCCCAGGCTGGGACCAGAGCAGAGCTGGCAGGAGGCGGCCAGGCTGGGCCGGGTGGGAATGAGGAACCCCAGGATCTCCAGAGGGCCAGATATGGGATGCCACGGGTGTCTCCCAGGACTCCATGGTCAGGCCTGAGCCCACAGAAGGCGGTGAGCTGTGTGAGAGCGAGGAGAAGGGAGTGTCTGGGATGGACCGTGGACCCCGCGAAGGGACAGGGCCACTTCCAGAGGAGCCTGGGCCCCGTGTGGACAGATCCACTGGGTTTTTGAGAAAAGCCACACATCCAGATGCTCCGTCACATCTCTTGATTTTCAAATGCCGGCAACTTATTCGAAGACACTGTAAACACCGCAGGACCAGATGAGACGCATGCGCAGCTCGGGTCTGACCCGCAGGCCGCCGGTTTGTAGTCGGGTCCATCACAGCAAGTGCGGGGCACTTGAGCACCTGATCCGTGCTGGCCGAGCCCAGTGATTCCATCGTGAGGCAGAGAGTGTCGTCCTTGTGCCCCAGCCACAGAAACTGAGGCCCAGAGAGGGCGAACTCCTACCCAAGGCTGCACAGCAGGTGAGTGTGGTATGGGGACTGGAGCCAGGCCTGTCTGACCCCAAAGCCTGTGGTCACAAAAACAGCTCTGCCATTCTTCATCAGCCAGGCAGAAACCCAAACAAAACACTCTTACACCTGAAGAAATAAAAAGGCCACAGGGAGGGAGTGTGACCTTTCCAAAGCCACTCAGCAAGTTGGCAGCGGAACCTAGACTTGAAATCAGGCTCAGGACTCCTGGCACAATGCTCTTCCCAAAGCAGCTGATTGGAGGAGCCCAGGGAAGCTGCATGAATGGGGCCAGGCCCCAGGGGCAGTGGAGCACAGCGGCTCAAGCAGGGCTCTGGAGCCTCCTGCCTGACACACATCCCAACTTTGCTACTTGCTGGCTGTGTGACCTGGGGTAAATCACTCTGTCTCTCTGTGCCTTAGTTACCTCAGCAGGAAAATGTGGGTAACCATGGCACCTGCCGCTATGAGAATGGGAGGAAATAACACCCATCGAGGGCTCAAAACAAAACCTTTCAAAGTCCACGTCTTCGCCCATCCTGTTCCCAACATGCAGCCTCTGATATTACACCAACATTCGCCCATGCCCTGGAAACTCCCGGCAGGGGGAGCTCACATGGGGCCTCACGCTCAGCCCCATGCTCTGAAGGGGAGTGGGTGGTGGGCGCTGCACTGGGGGGAGAACCCTGCCAGCCCCCTGCCCCACTGCACCGTAAGAAGAAACTTGGGGCCAGGAGAAGACCTGATACCCAAGGGCAGCAGTAATAATAACACTCTTTCCACAAAGATTTATTGAGCACCTTTTATATGCCAGTGTTCTAAGCACGGGGGAGCCAACGGCAAACGACGCAGACTAAAACCAGTCCCCACCTTTGTGAAGCTGGTGGACAACACAAACAAGTGACACGGACATAAGGTGGATGGCAGAAAGTGCTAGAAGAAAAGTAAGCAGGAAACATGAGAGGGTCCATTGTGGGGGAGGGAGGTTGAAGCCAGGAGCATTGTACTTCTTTTTTTTTTTTTGGTTTTTTTTTCTGCAGTACTGGGGATTGAACCCAGGGGCATTCTACCTCCAAGCTACACCCCCAACCCTAACCCTATTTTTTATTCTTTATTTTGAAACAGGGTCTCACTAAGTTGCGGAGGGCCTCACTAAGTAGCTGAGGCTGACCACGAACCTGCGATCCTCCTGCCTCCCAAGTACTGGGATTATAAGCGTGGGCCACCATGCCCAGCTGGCATTCTACTTCTAAGCTACTCCCCCAGCCCTCTTTATTTTGAAACAAGGTCTTACTAAGTTGCTGAGTGTCTCCCTAAATTGCCGAGGTCAGCCTCAAATCTGTGATCTTCCTGTCTCAGCCTCCCCAAGTACTGGAATTACAGGCTTGTGCCACTGTACCAGGCTGAGGGGATCTGTTTTGAATCAGGCAGTCAGACAGAGCTGAGCACAGACTTAAGGAAGTTTCAGAGCTGGGTGTGGTGGCACACGCGTGTAATCCCAGTACTTGGGAGGCTGAGACTGGAGGATCTCAGATTTGAGGCCAGCCTCAGCAACTTAGTGAGACCCTCAGCAATTTAGTGAGATCCTGTTTGAAAATAAAAAGTAAAATAGGGCTGGGGGTGTAGCTCAGAGGCAGAATGCCCCTGAGTTCAATCCCTGGTACTACAAAGAAGGAGGAGGAGGAGGAAGAGGAAGAAGAAGGAGAGGAGGAAGAAGGAGAAGGAGAAGGAGGGGAAAAAGGAAGAAGAAGAAGGAGGAGGAGGAGGAGGAGGAGGAGGAGGAGGAGGAGGAGGAGGAGGAGGAGGAAGAAGGAAGAAGAAGTTTCAGAAATGGTCTCAGGTGGATCTGGGGAAAGAGCATCCCAGGCAGAGGGGCAGCCGATGCAAGGACCCCGAGGCGAGAGGGTGTCTAGTGTGCTGGAGGCTGGGGTGGCAGAAGTGCAGAGACCAAGGGGCAGCAGAGGAGGAGCTCGGAGCGGGGCTTGGCTTTGACCCTGAGTGTGAGTTCGGGCCGAGGGGGGTGCTATTTCATCTGAAGATGCCCCTAACGCTGGGTGGAGAGTCCGTGGAAGGCAAGGAGGCTGTTGCAGGTATCCACGGGACAGTGCTGGTGGCTCAGGCCCGGGTGGCAGCAGCCTGGGTGTGGGGTGAGCCGCCTCCCTCTCCTGCACCACCACCGCACCCTTGCACCTCGGCGGGTGCCTGCTGCTCTGATCCCCATCTATAAGGCGGCAGCAGAGACTTCTGCCCGCGGCCACACTGCTAGTGAGAAGCAGGTCCCAGCCAGGAACGTCCCCTGGGGGAGCGTGGTTCCAGCGCCTGACCCCAGGCCTGCCCCTTTCCCAGAGTCCCTCAGCCTGGGGCGAGGCCTCCCCACCCACCCCACCCATGGTCGGTCCTGTGACTTGTCCCTCCCCCCTTCTCTCTCCAGTCCCACTCAGCCTCCTAAGCCCCAGAGACCCGGATGCCACCCCAAAAGTCTTCAGAGCTACCATTGGCTCAGGCTCAAATGCACCGGGCGCCTGGTCAGCTGAAGCTCGGACCTGCCACCGCTCTACCCCACATCTTCATTCTTTCCCCCTGGGGCTTTGACTCTGCTGTCCCCATCCTGCCCACCCACCGCCACCGTGCCCCAGAATGCCTCCTCTGCCCCCATCCAGCCCTTCCGCGCGTCTAAACCAGCAGAGAAATCCGATTTGCGAGAAGGGCTCAGGCTGATCTGCGGAGGCCGCCGTCCCCTCTCCATTTGTACAGGGACCCCGTGCTCCTTCCTTCCAGGGGAAGGAGAAAAGGGTGCTTTGTGCCAGGCCTGGTGAAAGTGAGTCTGTCTGGGACTGGCTGAGTTTCCTCTGTGACGCGGCTGGAGGCCGGGTTGGAGTGTGGGAAGGGCGCTCAGCAGATCCCCTGGGGCTGCCCAGGGTAGGGAGAGGTGTCTCTGGGGGAAAGGAAGGGGCACAGAGAGGTGAGGATCCCGTGGCTGGGGTCTCACTGGGGTGTGTGTCAAATGCAGATAAAGGAAGACTTGGGGAGGGAGTGGGGGGGAGGACCTCAGTCCTCCTGTTTCGGGGAGGGGGGAGAGGAGGGCAGGGTTTTATTCCTGTGATGTTGGGATGTTTTTTTCCTCTTGGAGGAAAAAAAATAAAATGGTCACAGAACCCAGATGATAGGTTGCCATGGCAACAAAAGTTTGAGGCCAGGTACTTCCTGACACCCTTTCAGGCCCAGCAGTGGAGAATTCTGGCAGCAATTGGGTGTCGTGGGATTAGCCGTGGAAACCACCCGCGCCACCTCCCAGATTTCTCACCAGCAACGACAAGCTGATAACTATTTTCCAAGCTCCCGGGGAAGAAAATCGTGATTTTCTGGGAGGGATGATCTCTAGCCAACGGTGACCACGAGAAAACGGCAGGTTTGTTTTATTTACCTAGCAAATTACCCAGCCCTGTTTTGACTCGAAGTGGACTGGAGGTGAGGGTCTCGTCCTCAGCTACCCCCCCACATATGCCCACTTCTCTGACCCCCAGTTCCACCGTTCTCTTTCCCCATCACTCCCCTCTGATTCCTTCCTGCCCCCGAGAGGACAGTTCAGTCTCCCTTGTTGGAAACCCCTGCGAGCCCCATCTGAGAAGCGGCTCCCTACGAAAGTGCCAGCCTCCGACTTGGAGGCCAGCCTCCAATGAAATCCCACAGGCAAGAAGTTGCCACAGGGCCTGGTGTGTATAAAGGGCTCAGCAAATATTAGCTAATGATGTTAAATGTTTTCCAATTAATATTTTTTTAAAATACAGTACACTAGCTTAAACACCCTGTGTCAAGCACGGGATGAGTTACAAGAAATGACTGTAAGACCATGACCTTCAGGGGTGGTCAAGAGAGACCTCGTGGAAAAGACTTCGGCTGGCCGGCATGAGCCAGGACACTCCACGGAGCAGGAATAGGAGAACTCGGGCTGCCAGAGACAAGACACACACGGCCTTGTATTTCAAGTGTGCGCATATAGGGGGAGGCTGGGTGGCTACATGGAGGAGGAATTTGGCAAGAGGCAGAGGTGGCCTGTCCCTGTCCCTTTCTCCCGAAGCTTAGAGACATCTTCTTGAATTTGGAGAAGGGTCTATGGGATCTCTGCCACGAAGGGTGTGGATGTGCCCCGCGATAAGGTGTTACAAGGCCTCCGTGGGGCAGGTGAGGGTTGGGCTGGTGGAAGTGGGGAATTTCAGCCAAGATGGCTTTGAAGTTTTTATTATTTTTATTCCATGCCGCAGTAAAAAAATCATGTCCTGAGTGCATACCAGAAGTGAGCTGGATGGGTTGAAAGGGGTCAGGGCAAGACCTAATTCAACACCTTGCTTTTCTGATAAACACCCAGCCTGGCTCAGGTAAAGTCGGGAAAGTTCAATCCAGTGTCCCTAGAAGCCAGAGAGTACACGGAGCATCTCAAGGAGCCTCTGATCCGTCATCCCAAGACCCCATCCAACATTTATATTTTACACATTAACATTTTTATGCTGCAAGTGTTTACTGAGGGCCTACTATGTGCTAGACACTCCCCAGAGGTGGGGGATGCGGTCATGAATGAGACCAACTCACTGAGGCCCTCACAGAAGGACATCCTCAGGAGAGAGGACAATATGCTAGTGACCAAAGAGGCCCCAGGAAATTTCACATCGTGCCAAGTGTGAGGAGGGACATCAAGTCAGAGGTGAGAGCCACATGCCTTCCCCGGGAGACCTTGCCTCTAAGGGGGTGGGCAGGTCTTCTCCCCAGAGGACCGACCCTGCCTCCGAAGGCCGGCCAGTTCTGCCAGTGACTTATTCGGGTCAAAGGATCAGCTGTCATCCGCTCCCATCTACCCTTGAGTCCACACACATGCCACTTCCACGCGAAGAGATCCGTGTGCACAGAGGAGTTTTAACCTTGGGGAAAGAGGTCCATTCACACAGGACAGTACCCCCACATGCCAGCTTGGAGGCACACCAAGTCAGAGGCACCTGGTCCTGTGGGCCCAGCACTGTCCAGTATCTGGCTTACCCCCCCCCATCGGGCAGCTGTCCTCTAAGCCCTGCTATAGCTTTGCTGCCTGCCTTGGGGACACTCCCTCCAGCCCCGGAGCAGAGGGCAGAAGAAGGGCTGCCTTCTGAAAAGCCAGCCCCCCTCCGCAGTTCTGTCCGGAACCTGTGCTAAACCAAGCCCTCCTAGACTCCCCATGCCCCAGAGTTCCCAGAGCTGCCCCCATTTGTCGCCTGCCTCTTCTTCCTCGGGGAGGGGACCAGGACACCAAGGGCTCCCTGGCTTCTGGCAATACGGTGCCTCTGGGCGCGCCTGGCTTCCCGGGAACCCACGGGACTCCTCCCACTCGCCACTCCCGTGTTGCCCAAGGAGGCTTAGTGCGAGCTGCAGACGGGGTGGGAGAATGACCCCCTGGACGCCTGGTTCTGTGGGTCCGCGGTGTGAGGGGCCGCCCGCAGCTAAGGTCCCCGCACCGCCACCACCGCCACCCCCAGAGGCGCGACGGGGCGGGTGGGGTATCTAGTGCCCCACGGAAAACAGAGGAGGAGGGGGCAGCTTGGAGATGAGTTTGGGCGCGGAAAGGACCGCGCGCCCCTCGGACCCGCGGCTGGGGCGGGCTCCCGGGAGACTCGTCTCCCCGGGGCGGGTGCGGCGGCGTCCCCAAAGCCTCCGGGCGCCGGCCCTGGGCAGCAGCTCTGCCCCGTCCTTTCCGCCGCGGGGCGTCCGGATCGCCCGGCATTCCGGCCCCGGGACCGTGCCGCGCGTCCTCCGCCGCCGCGAACGCTGCGCCCCGCCGTGCGGGCGGGCGGCGCGGGGCTCGGTGTCCCTGCGGGGAGGAGAGGAGGGACCGCGCAGCCCGGAGCGGAGCCGAGCCGAGCCGAGCCGAGCGAGCCGCGCACTCACCCAGCCCGCCGAGCTCCTCCTCGCACGAGTACCAGATGCCGGTGTGGAAATTCCTGAAGAGGAAGCGGTCGTCGCCCGTCTCCCAGCTGTAGAGCGCGCCCGGGGGGCCGCTCCCCGCGGTGGCGGCGGCGGGGGCGGCCGTGCCGTTGGCCGTGGCGTTGGCGCCCGAGTTGGGGCAGTTGGCGCTGCCGCCCTGGCCGCAGCCCGGCTTGGGCACCCGCTGCGTGCCCTGGCACCAGTGCGTGGTGAGGAAGGCGGTGGTGGCGAAGAGCAGCGCCAGCAGGTTCAGGGCCACGGCCAGGAGCGCTCGGCCGCGGCGGCTCGTCTTCATGCCGCCCGCGCCCGGGACCGCGCCGCCGGGGAGCTCCGCGCGAAGTTGGCAGCCGGCGCCCGCTCAGCGGCCCCTGCCCGCCGCGCCCCGGGGCTCGGGCGCCTGCGATCGGCGGCGGCGGACGCGGCGCGGGCCCATGGCCCCCACCCGGCGGGGGCGCGGACAAGGGGGCGCGGGCGGCGGAGCGGACCCGGCGCGCCCGGAGACGGAGCGCGAGTGCACCTCGGCGAGGAGCTGCTGGCGCCTGGCAGCGGCCACGGCGCAGGGACGCGCGCCCCTCCGTGGGGAGACACCTGCAGGCGGCCGGCGACACTGTTCCCGCGCCCGCCCGCCCGCCCGCCCGCACGGGGAGAGGGGGCGCCCTGCGCCGGGCGCGGGCGGGGGACTGGCAGAGAAGGGACGCCCCCGAAGAGACCCGCACCCCAGTGGAGTCTGACGAGCGAAGTGAATCCTAGGCGGGGCGCTCCCGGAGAGGAGCGTGGGGCAACTCAGCCGCGCAGGAGGGGGCATCCCACCCAGACCCAAGGAGGCCCTGCGGGGAGAGACAGGGACCTGCAGTGCCCTCCCCCCAGAAAGGAGCCCCACACCAGACCCCCAGAAAAGAGATCTCCCTGGGACTGAGCTGCGGAGATCTCAGGGCTTCCGCAGCCAGTGAGCTGCGAACCTGCTGGAAGGGTGGCCTGGTGAGGCATCTGGAGTTACAAGAAGGAACAGGAGGGGTGTCCTGCCAGGAATGCAGGGTCCGAGCATTTGAAAGGCTTATCTAGCCCTTCGGCCACCTCCAGCATCCCCCTGCAAGGATGGAGCATCATACGGGCTCCTTATCGTTGGCAAAGAGTTGGCCCAGGCAGGTTTCAAGTGTAGGGTATGAAAAACATGGTCTCTTCACACAGCCTTCTTGAGATCCTGAACAGCATGACCCAAGGAGGGCCCATGCCCGGCACAGAATCGTAGCCACCAGGGAGGGGTGCCCTGGGGAGGCAGAGCAACTTGGCTGACAACTTGGAATCTTCAGGTTGAAGTGGGGCAGAGTGGATGAACATACTGACTTTGGGGTCCAGCAAAATCTGGGGCTTGACCAGCTGTGTGACTTTGAACAAGTCATTTGCTCTCTCTGAGCCTCAATTCCCATATCTATTAAAAAAGGGAGGGGTCAACTTCAGAGGCATATTACACTGGGCTGCTGTTGTGAAATGCCCATAAAAAGCATGTAGCACATTGTGAGCATTCAATAAATTCTAGCCACCACGATTAACATCTGGACCAAGATAGTTACCTGAACTCAGATAAATGTGTGTGCAAAGTGAGAGCCAGCTATGAGTCCCTGCATCCTCACCTCTGTCCTGAGCTGGGCACGCTGTTCCCTCAACTCCTGGCTGCAAGGTGCTTGGTGACCGGATGCCCAGGGCATGCAACAATTAATTGCATGTTGAGTGCACGAGCTAATTTGCATTCTGCCCAAGCTGAGACAGTCTCCAGCCACCCCCCAGCTTGCAGAGTGGCAGGCCTTGCAGAATTCAAGGTTAACGGACTATGAGTCGCCTTCCTCCTGTGGGTGAGCCCGGGCTCACTGTCAGCTGCTGCCACTCTGCCTGGGGGTAGGTGAGCATAAAGCATTGTGGGCAATGTCCCTGGCAGGAGCTGGCATGAAGGATGGCCAGGGGTCTCTACCCTTGCTCATTAGAGCACTTTTCTGGCCCTAGGCAAGGGGTTCCCAACTATTTTGAGAGGGAGGACCTTTGTGTAATGATGGCGTTGAGGGTACTGGTTGACACAGAAGATGTATCGGGCCAAACAGCTACAGGGAGCCCAGCAGCACATTTAAATGGGCATGCACTATTTATCATACAAGTGTCTGTACACATCTGAAAACCAGTCCCTTGGATATATGCTTGACATGACACTTCTTTGGCCTTGAGACTGTGGTTGGTGTTGGCATGTGGCAGGACTCAGTGCCCTTCAAGCTAGGAATCCTGTCCTGGGTGTTCAGTCAGGAGAGCCCAGAAGAAATAGAACTTAAGGACCACATTCTCTTAAGAAATACTCAGAGGAAGCCAGGCACGGTGGTGCACACCTGTAATTCCAGTTACTTGGGAGGCTGAGGCAAAAGGATCACAAGTTCAAGGCCAGCCTGGACAACTTAGCAAGACCTTGTCTCAAAGTAAAAAACATAAAGCGGTGGAGACTGGTCTGTAGCTCAGTGATAGAACGGGCACAACATTAATAAGACCCTTGCACATCATGTTAAGAGAGAGAAATAAAGCAGGGAAGGAGAAAACCGAGGACCGCTTTGAGGAAGACCTCGTGCCACTGAAGGTGACATTGGCGCAAAGACTTGAATGAGGATATCTGTGGGGAAAGAAAGTTCCAGGTGGTGGGGACAACCAGGGCCAGAGCCCGCAGCCCGGAGCCTGCCCCAGAAAAAGAGCTCAGAAAGGTGACGGGGAAGGGACAGAACACAGAGGTCTGTGTAGGCCATTAGGAGGAGTCTGGCATTGTGAGGCAGAAGCCCGCAGAGGGTCTGGAAAGAGGGGAGCCGTGTCTAATTTAGGGTATGAAGGGACCACCCCAACTCCTGTGAAGAAGAAACAGAGACCAGCTAGGGGGCTGGTGAGTGATGCCAGGGGCTCCGACCAGGGTGGTAGCGCTGGCCTTGGGGGTTCTGGGTGGGAGTGTGTGCATGTGTGTGCATGTGTGTGCATGTGTGTGTGCGTGTGTGTGTGTGCAGACATGTGTGTGCATGTGTGTGTGTGTACGTGCGTACATATGTGTGTGTGCATGTGTGCATGTGTGTGTGCGTGTGTGTGCGTACATATGTGTGCGTGTGTGTGCATGTGTGTGTGTGTGTGTGTGCGTGTGTGTGTGTGTGGTGCTGGGGATGGCACGCAGGGCCTTGTCCGTGCTAGGTAAGTACTGAACTCCACCCCCAACCAAGAAAATGCAAATCCCCACTGATCTTGTGCTACCCGCCCCCCCAGCTGAGGCTCAGGCGCTGGGTGGAGACACCACTGCGGGAGCCACTTCTATGTCCACACACCCTCCCCGACATGAGTCCAAACTCATCACCCAGCCCCTCGGATCAGGTGGAGATTTTTATCCCAAACAATGATACAATCGCAACGACCGTGGGCACAGACGGGAGTTGACGGGGACTTGTTTAGGATGCCAGAAATTAGCCCGCTGCCATGGGCCAAGGCCTTTCAACCTCCTCCTGTCACCCTGCTGCTCCCAGCCACCCCCATACCAACTCCCCATCCCTGGAGCTGTGCCCGGAGAGGCCAACCCCAGCTCGCCCCGCTGAACGGCCAGTGTTCCCACTGCCTGCCCTGCAGGGAGGCTGCAGGCCTGGGCTGCCATTCCAGCTCAACGCTACTGGCTCCTGCCACGTCTCCAGCCCCTTTGCCCGCCCCTCCACGGCCACAGCCACACCAAATCACTTTGCTGTTCCTGACCACGCCATGCTGGGACAGACCTCCCGGCCTTCGAGAGAGTGTCTCCCTCCGCTGGGGTGCCCTTGTTCTCCTTGCCCTGTGTGTCCCCAGGTGATGTTGACACATCCCTTCCATGGCAGAGCTTTCCCTGGCCTCCACCCTGACTCCTTGGCCACCCGCCCGCCATCGCCAATGTCAGAGAATCTCCCACTTGTGATGTCTGTTTCCACACCTGCGTCTCCATGGGCCGGGGAGCCTGCACGCCAAATTTGGCCCAAGAGCGTGTTTTGTTTGGCCTGGATGGATCTGGCTTCCACCGTGCGCTAAATTTTCACGAAAAGCCAACATTCAAGAATCATGAGATTTCTCACGAAAATCTAGACTTCAGCTTCTCTCGCAAGATAAGATTGCCTGCCAACACGGAGCCTGTGTTGTTTGTCTGGCAAACATTGGCAAATGTCCCCGTATGGGGCACAGCCCCACCAGGCCCTTCCAGCGTTAAGGATACCTGTCTGGGGGAATTTGGAGAACCTGGAATAGAGGCCCAAGACATTTTCGATACAAACCAATCTACAATGCTAAAAGTCAGGGCGATGGTTGCCCTCGGGAAGTAGAATACCAGCTGGGAGGGACCACGAGGGGAGAGTGGGGGGGCACGTGTCACAGGGATGGATTCAGTCCACGAGAATTCATGGAGCCACACAACTGGGACTCGCACACGTTGTTACATTCCACAAAATTTACCAGCAAAATTGCTGCGATTAATAATGAAATTCATGCTTTTCAAGAAATCTGAATCTGCTTCTGAAGGGACACATCCCAGATGTATTTCACTCTCAACTCTTCCTTAAAGTCGGCGGCTACAGAGACCTTTGCCAGCTTCTGGGCCTCCTAAGTCACTTCCTGTTTCTTAAACTTTCAAAAAAAACAGAGCTTGGGAAAGCAGCGCATCCCCGGCCTCCAGGCCCTCCTAATTATAGCAAGAGATTAGCCAATTTCCAATTACCAGGGAGGGTTGTTAAATACCGACTCCCAAGGTATCCACGCCGAATGCCCGCTTGGCTCCCCGGGTTAAGACGCAGCCTGGCGGCGCGCTTGCAGGCTTCTTGCTGTTCAAGGCCAGGCTCCCAGGGGAGGAGGGGCCCTGGAAATCTGTGTGATCTAAGGCGTCCCAAGGGCTGGATTCTCAGGAGAAGGGAATCCGCTTCATTAGAAAGTGATCCGCTGGAACGCCTCACCCTATTCTTTTTCTTTTCTTTCTTGGTGCTGGGACTGGAACCCAGGGCCTCGTACATGCGCGGCAAGTGTTCCACCACTGAGCTACACTCCCGGCCCCCTCAGCCTGCTCTTTGAAACTGGTGTAGCTCTTCTATGTCTTCAGGAAGTTTTTCTGGACTCCCTGCCCTGTAGCAGAATTCCCTGGACAAGACAGACCAGGGCCATGCCTCCATGGGGCTTACGAAAGACACAGGAGGCAGCTAGTAAATTCTGGAATTGCAGGTGGTGATCTATGCAGGAGAGAAAAGGGAAGAGGACCCAAAAGGGAACAACTGAGGCCTCACTGAGCAGAAATAGTAGAACTGGGAGTTAAAAGATAACTCACATGTAAAAAGGTCAGAATTTTAATCCCGAGCTGCACATCTTTGGGTCAGTTCCTGAACCCCTCTCTCTGTCTCTTGGCCTTGGGTGTGTCGTCTGTAAAACAGAAGTGGGAAGAGGACATCAACACATGCTGAGTGTTCCAAACATTGTCCCCATCTCCTGTCACTTTCAACCCTCAAGGGCTCATTCTGTCCGTTTTACAGGCAAGGAACGGAGACTGCTTGGAGAGATTCCGTGAACTACCCGCACACGCCAAGCCTGTTTGGCAGAAGAGTGGGCCACATAAAGAGGTGTGGCTGGGAGTGCCCGGTGTTAGGAGAGCTCCTGTCTCGGGGCCTTGAAAACAGGCAGGCCCAGGGGCTTTGATTCTACTCCGTCAGCAATGGGGATCCAGCAACGGCTGTGGAGCAGGAGCATGGCATGCCCAGGGCTAGGTTTCTGGCTCCAGGGCTGACAGGCTGGCAGATGGAGGTGAGGCCCGTTGGAGGTGTGACAGGAGGCTCACGCCATGGTTCAGGCCAAGTACTGAAGCCTGCTTTGAGCGATGAGAAGGAACCTCGAACTCAGAACCTGGCTGTATTCACAGAGAACAGAGCCAAACCCCACCACGCATGCTCTCTAGTCCAGCGTCCAAAAGTGTGCTCAGAGCCAGGGATATGGCAGCAGCAAACTGGCCTTGACTCAGCCATCGGGGCAGGAGGAGGATGGTCAGGGTCTGTGAACACTGATTTGGCACCAACTGCATGTCAGGCATGTTGGCCGAAGATATAATCGAATGTTTATGGAATTCTCTCCAAGTCCCCAGCACTCCCAGATCTCAGCTGGGGAAACTGAGACTCCAGAATTATCAGGGCAGGGCCGGAATCCAGGGCTAGAATCCACCCTGGGTCCCCTCAGCCTTCTGTGGCCCATCTCTCTGATGTCTCCAGGGGAAGGGGGCTCCAGATTAACGCCCCACATCTCAGAATGAGCCCTGGACGTCACTGCCCCCACTCCTCATTCCCCACACTCAGTGGGATTTTTATCAGTCTTGGGGTCCCTAGCTGGTTTGTTCTACCCCAGTCCTGAGGAGGGACATGGAGGCAGGTTAAGGTGTCACCGGGGCAGCCCCTTTCTGAGCTGTTTTTCTGGAAATTTTTGAAGCCCTCTTTTGCTTCCCTCTGCTGCCCCCTAGGGGCCAAGAGCAGAGCCACCAGCCTGGTTCAGCAGGACCAAGGAGAGGCCCATGGGCACCCTGCCACTTGCAATCGGCCGCCCCCCAGAGAGGGACCCAGGTTCAATGAAGTGATTATGAACAGAGGTCTCCAATTGGGTAGGAATATCTACATGCTATTTAAGGGTGCACAAATATATTAGGAACACTAATATAAAGCAAATACAAAAGCTAGAAATTTGTAAAAGAGAACATAAAGATTAAACACTATTGTGTGGGTGGGAGGGGGGTACTGGGGATTGAATCCAGGAGCACTCTACCACTAAGCTAGACCCTTAGCCATTTTTTTTTTTATTTTTAGACAGGGTCTCACTAAGTTGCCCAGGCTGGCCTCAAAATTGCAATCCTCCTGCCTCAGCTTCCCAAGTACTGGGATTACAGGTGTGTGCCACCAGGCCTGGCTTAAACACTGTTTTAAAGTTTTTCTTAATTTACAATAAACCCTTTGGCTTTCATTTAAAGAGGAGAAGGGAGGGGAAGGAGGGAGAGGGAGGGAAGGAGAGAGAGAGAAAGGGAGTCGACCTCCTGACCAGCACACTGGAGGAGAGGCTGACCTGGGACGGCTTGGCCGGCATTTGCACAGGAGGGGGTGGACCTGGGCTATAAATCAAAGGGATTGTACTAAGTCTTTGGCTCGGGAATGTCTTTGGTCCAACTAGTCGATCATAGCTCACTCTAAAGTGACCAGAATCAATGGGTCGTTGTGAATCGGCAGGGTCTCTTCTGCCTGGTAATGTGGCTGTGGGGTGGAGAGACCGTGGCCCTGGGAAAAGGAGGGTCCTGCCCTCTCGTGTCTTTGGAGCAGTACCGTGGGCTTTTGTAGCTATTGTGGCCTTCCCGCTGTGCAGTTTGTTCTGGCCCCACTGACCCCAGGAGGGATGGGAGAAATACAAAAAGAGGGGAGGGCGGCTTCTTAGTCTGTTGCCATAACAGAATACCTGACGCTGGGGAAATTATAAGAAAAGGGGTTTGTTTAGCTCACAGTTCTGGAGGTGGGATCACTCTCAAATCATGCCAGCTCTTTCTAAGATGGTAGGGAAGCTTTTTCTTGGAAGCCTTAGAAAATCATTCCTGAAGTCTCCCTGTGGACAGGAAAAAGGAATGTTCTGATTGGCTTATCCCACTCAAGACCTATCCCTGGAGCTAACATGACCTGCCATGAGACTGAGAGAGGCGGCTATATCTGGTGTCTCTTGCTGGGTAACAAACTTCCAAAATGTAACGGTTTAAAGCAACAATTACTATTCTGCATGAGGCTG
>PVJS01011323.1:0-45000 GCA_004027185.1 Glis glis | reverse complement strand
AGGGGTGCATTATTATGCCTGGCAAGGCTCCACCTCCTCAGGTTCTACTGCCTCCACACTGCCACACTGGGACCTAGCTTCCAGCATATGAACCTTTTGGGGACTACTCAAACTCTACATGCTGTAGTTTGAATAACCCTCCCAAAGACCATGTGTTAAAAGCTTGATCTTAGCTGGATGTGGTGGTGCACACCTGTAATCCTAGTACTTGGGAGGCTGAGACAGGAGGATCACAGGTTTGTGGTCAGCCTCAGCAACTTAGCAAGGCCCTCCGCAACTTAGTGAGACCCCATTTCAAAATAAAATATAACATAGAGCCAGGCGTGGTGGTGCACGCTTGTAATCCCAGTACTTGGGAGGCTGAGACCAGAGGATCCGGGTTTGTGGCCAGCCTCAGCTACTTAGTGAGGCCCTCTGCAACTTAGTGAGGAGACCCTGTTTCAAAATAAAGAATAAAAAATAGGCCAGGCGTGGTAGTGCACACTTGTAATCCCAGTACTTGGGGAGGCAGAGACCAGAGGATCCGGGTTTCCGGCCAGCCTCAGCTCTCTCTCTCTCTCTCTCTCTCTCTCTCTCTCTCTCCCTGTCTCTCTGTCTTTCTCGCTCTACTTAGTGAGGCCCCCCGCAACTTCGTGAGACCCAGTTTCAAAATAAAGTAGAAAAAATAGGGCCGGGGGTGTAGCGTGGAGGTAGAACACCCCTGGGTTCAATCCCTGGTACCGCAAAAAAAAAAAAAAGAATAAAAAATAGGGCTGGGGGTATAGCTCAGGGGTAGAATGCCCCTGGGTTTAATCCCCAGTACTGCCCCCCCAAAATATATATATATATAACATAGGACTGGGGGTGTAGCGTAAAGGCAGAATGCCCCTGGGATCCATCCCCAGTACCACACACATACACACACACACACACATAAAAAAAAGCTTGGTCTTCAGTCTGTGACTCTAGTGGGAGGTGGCAGAACCTTAAGAAGTGGGGCCTAACCTGGGCGTGGTGGCACACACCTGTAATCCCAGTACTTGGGAGGCTGAGACAGGAGGATCGCAGGTTCAAGGCCAGCCTCAGCAACTCTGCGAGGTCCTGTTTCAAAATAAAACATTAAAAAGGCTGGGGGTATCGCTCAGAGGTAGAATGCCCCTGGGTTCAATCCCTAATACCAAAAAAAGATAGTGGGAATCTTTGGTTGATGGGACCCCATCCCTTTCCTCTTCTTCTCTTTCTAATCCCAGCAATGAGGTGAACAGTTTTGTCACACATTGCCACCAGGATTGGCCTTGTCAAAAGCAAGGGGGCCACCTAATCATGGACGGAAACCCCAAAACCACAAGCCAAAGGAAAGCCTTTCCCAGGAGTCTGTTACACAACCAGAAAGCTGACTACTGTGATCACCAAACCACAGCAGGGACCCTTCGAGCTAGTCTCCCACATTGTCATGATTGAAATAATGAACAGCAATTCCCTAACACAATCCCGCATCTCACTCTGCAAATGTCCCCCTATATCCAAAAAGGTCCCCCTCCACACACACATTGTTTTCTCTGAATGGAATCCAACACAGTTTCCACATTCGATGTGGTTATGTCATTTTCTAGAAATTCAGACTTTAAGGTTCCAGTCCCAGCTCCAGTGGCTTAAAAGAAGAATATGGCCATGGCGAGACTTTAGGCCAGCATCCTGTCCTAGGATTGTACCACTTGGAATTTACCAGGAAATGTACTGAGTTCTGCAAATGTCTCGTCAATAGCACGAATGTTTTGCATTCTGCCTTTTCATACCACAGTACTGTAACCTTCCTGGTTGTTAGTATACTAGGAACCTCCAAAAATGCAAGTAACCCAGGCTTCTCTCGCCTCTTGAGCGGTCCCATTAGAGGAAGGAAGCTGCCCTCCCTCCCTTTCCTGTGGGGTGTTAGGGAAGCAATGGCGGGCGCGGTGTGGAGGGAAGACCAGCTATGCTTCCCCGCAACCCGGGACTCACAGGGCACACGGGAGACAGTGGGCTTGGGGGCCGGGGAGGGGTGACACTGTGAAAACCCTTGTAAATGTTAGGGTGGTGGCAGATGAAATGGCTCAGAGTCTGAACTTGTCATTTTCTATAAACCAGAGCTGAATTAGATAGACCCTTAGATAGCAGGATTCTTAGATGCATTTTGTGGATGAGGAAACTGGAGCTCAGAGCAGTAGTCTCTTTGCCTTGTGGAGGAGGAGGGAGAGGTAGCTCTTGGGGGGCACAAGCCTAACCCTGGCTGGCTCCAGGACCCCCACTCACTTCACTACCACACATCGGCACCCAGCTCAGACGACCCCTGGATTTCTTTGCATTTGGCCCAGTCCAGGAAGCCAGAGACTGGAGGCTGAGCTCTGTCCAGGAATTTGAGTGGATCCTGGGCCTGATCCCTCCCCTGGGAAGCTGAGCAGACAGGAGCTGCCAGGGAGGCTGCCCTTTAGCAGGATCGAAGGCACCGTTTCGTCCTTTGTCAGGATTTGTTTGGTCAGAGTGATGAACGATGAGCTCCGAAGAGCTGAGTGAGAGATGACAGCCGGCGGGGCAGGCCAGGGCCAGCAGGCTAGCCTGGAGTGGGTCTTGAGGGCTCAGGACAGCACCCAGGCAGCGCTGGGGGTTGGGGTAGTTTCATCAGGGCACTGCTGTCTAGCTCAGTCAGCACTATGTTCCTCCAGGAAGAAACCGTCTGACTGGTCTACCTTGAGTCAGGTGCCTACACCTTGGCCATAGAAACCCGGGGCACCTTGACCGTCAGTCCTGCCAAGGAGTGTCGATGGAGGAATAGGCCAATGTAGCTGAATGGCATGGGGCAAGCAAGGACAGCCTCTGTCAGATGCAGGGGGAGCCCACGCAAACTGCCGGGTCCCATTTCCTGCCAGGTGAACTCTAGCTGCTTCCATCCAGAAGTAGAGGTGGAGTTCTGGGCCCCTCTCTTCAGACATGTCATCTGCCACAGTCCGGGTGTTTGTCCCCCCCCTCCACTCACCTGCAAACGTAATCCCCAAAGTCCTATGTTAGTGCTATCTGGAGGTGGGCCTTTGGGAGGTAATTAGGATTAAAGGTATACACAGGAGACTCCTTGATGTTATTAGTAGCTTTAGAAGAAGGGAGACTGAGCGAGCAGCCGGCTCTATCTCATCCTGAGCCCCATGCCACCTCAGGACTCTTCCAACAAGAAGGCCTCCTTAGAGGCTGAGCAGGTGCCAGCACCGTGCCCTTGATCTTCCCAGCCTCTAGAACCACGAGCTAAGTAAACTTCTATTCTTTATAAATGACCCAGTCTGTGGTATTCAGTTTCAGCAACAGAAAATAAACAAATACATCATCGAGGCCAGGACCATGCCACTTCCAGGTCATTCGTGGTCGACCAAGAGTCTGATACTAGAGGCCCAGCTGCTTTTCTATAACCAATAACTGGAGACTAAGGAGGACCAAGACAACGGGAGACACTGGCCTTAAGCTGACCCCAGTGCCCAGGCTGTTTGTAAACCAACATTCAGCACAAGAAAAAGCTGAACTATGTGCATAAGCATGTTTACTGTAGCATTAGCTACAGGGACAAAAAGTTGGAAATAAACTCATTTATTTGTTAAGCAAATTCTTGTGCAACAAATTTGAGGGTGATTATGCAGCTATTAATATATCAAGCAAACTGCAGCAACGTGGAGAACGCTTCTGATGTTCTATTGAGTGCAAAAGCGGAATACAAAATAAATCTCTGGTTGCCACTATGTGGACTAAATCCACATGTGTGAGCAAGGACGGAAGGGGGCTAGCAACACAAGAAATAGGTGGGTTTATTTGGGAGGTTGATGGTGACTGTTTTTAGTTTCCTTGATTTTTTCTATGTTTAAAATGTGTTCTTTTTGCAATGTTAAAAAAAAAAAAAAGCTAGGCCGGGCGTGGTGGTGCACGCTTGTAATCCCAGTACTTGGGAGGCTGAGACCGGAGGATCTGGGTTTGCGGCCAGCCTCAGCTACTTAGTGAGCCTCCACAACTTAGTGAGACCCTGTTTCAAAATAAAGAATAAAAAATAGGGCTGAGGGTGTAGCCCGGAGGTAGAATACCCCTGGGTTCAATCCCTGGTACCACACACAAAAAAAGCTATCTTCTGATGATTTATCAAGGGACACTGAGGAACCTATTAAAAGTAGTTAAAGCCAGGTACAGTGGCTCATGCCTGTAATCCCAGTACTTGGGAGCTGTGACAGGAGGATCACAGGTTCAAAGCCAGCCCGAGCAATTTAGCGAGACCCTCTGCAACTTATTGAGACCCTGTTTCCAAATAAAAAATAAAAAGGGCTGGGGGTGTAGCTCAGAGGTAGAATGTCCTAGGTTCAATCCCCACCAGAAAGAGGAGGAGGAGGAGGAGGAGGAGGAAAAAGGAGGAGGAGGAGGAGGACAAAGGAGGAGGAGGAGGAGGACAAAGGAGGAGGAGGAGGAGGACAAAGGAGGAGGAGGAAAAAGAGGAGATGACATCAAACTATGGTAGGAAGAACCAAACAAAGGTAGGGAGATTGGGGTATTGGTCAAGTTCTGTATTAGTCTGCTAGACCACGCTAACAAAACACTACAGACTGGATGGCTTAGACAACAGATATTTATTTCTCATGGCTCTAGAAGTCCAAGGTCAAGGTGCTGGCTTGGGCCCTGGCGCCTGCTCTCTTCCTGAATTGCAGAGGGCTGCCTCCTCTCAATGTCCTGACACTCAGCTCTCCCTTTCTCTTCTGATCAAGCCACTGGCCCTATCATGACAGCCCCGCCTCCTGGCCTGCCTCATTGTAATTACTCCCAAAGGCCCCACCTTCACATACGCTCAGCTGGGCTTGTCAATCAAGCCAAACTCAAACCACAAAGTAAATAGGACTGTGATCTTAGTAATCACAGTTCAGAAAACGCAGGTTCAGATAGCTCTGAGTCAGCATTTCAAAGAAGGCAGAGAAAGTGGGAGCTTAAATGAACAGAGTACAAAGCAATAAAAATTCCTTGGTAAGAAATTCCTATTGACACCGAGAAAGAACAGGTGCTGTATGATAGGGTATGGAACCCAGAAAAGATAAAGGAAAAGATAAATATGTAGTAAAAAAGTCCATAAAACAAAGAGCCCAATAACTCTGTGTGTGTGTGTGTGTGTGTGTGTGTTTCTGGGGATTGAACCTAGAGACTTTCTACCTCCCAACTATACCCCCAGTCCTATTTTATTTTTTATTTTGAAAGAGTCTCACTAAGTTGCTGAGGGTCTTGCTAAGTTGCTGAGGCTGACTTCAAACCTGACATCCTCGTGTCTCAGCCTCCCAAGTACTAGGATTACAGGCACGCATCATCATGCCCACCTCCATTAACCCCGAAACACGAATCTGGAGTCTCTGGGCACGACCTAGCTCTCGGATCTAGCCACCTGCAGTCTGAAGGTAACCACACTGGATCCTGCTTGCATCCTTCTCCCTCAAGGGCTCCCAACTCCATTTCGAAGGGCTCTTCCAATGTTGCGCTCATCCTAATTTTCTTTCTATTTTTATAGGCTCTCCCAATACGGCCTTGAGATTGGCACCAAAAGCTCAGTTCTTGTCCTGACGTCAACTCACATAATCTGACAGGCTTTGAGAGAAAGGAAATGCTCTTATTGATTTGCTACCAAAGTGGGGAGTGCAGCGATGATTGTGCATTCAAGAGCGGCTGCTTTTTTTTTTTTTGTGGTGCTGGGAATTGCCAGGGGCATTCTACTTCTGAGCTACATCCCCAGCCCTATTTTATTTTTATTTTGAAACAGGGTCTCACCAAGTTGCGGAGGGCCTCACTAAGTAGCTGAGGCTGGCAGCAAACCTGCGATCCTCCTCTCTCAGCCTCCCAAGTGCTGGGATTACACCACCATGCCTGGCTCAGAAGTAGCTGCTTTCTGAATCCCAGAGGGCAGGCGTGGGTCTTCTGAAGGGGAAGCCAAGGACTGGTCCCCAGGTGTGCTTGTCAGGAGACATAATTCATGTCCAAGTAGCATTCTCAAATAGAGACCGGTTCCTCAGACCCACTGGCACCAGGGCTCCCTCCTGCAGCTCAGAGAACTGTAGGATGTGATAAGAAGTCTAACCCTGTTTGCCTGTCGTTGGGGAGGGGGGAAGCAGAAGGGGAGAAAGAAGAAGAAAACATATCAGGGTGTTTTGCTTGTTTTTTGTAGTACTGGGGACTGAACTGGGTGAGCTACACTCCTAGCCCCATTTGTTTAACTTTATTTTTGGTACTGGGGATTGAATTCAGAGGTATTTTTACTTCTGAGTACACCCCTAGCCCTGTTTTGAAACAGGGTCTTGCTAGGTTGCTGAGGCTGGTCTCGAGCCTGCCATCCTTCTGTCTCAGCCTCCCAAGTACTGGGATTACAGGCATGTGCCACTGCGTCTACCCAGCAGGTGTTAGTTTTAAAAGAAGCTGCCTGCTGGCTGAGCAGCAAGGTTCATATTCAAAGGATGAAATGGACACCCCTCCCATTACAAGATGACCCTCAGCAAATCCTAGTGGAGCAGCCTGTTCTCTCGAACCCCAGAAGGGCGCAGTCTCTTCAGTGGAGTTTCTGTGTCACATTCTGAGTCTTACTGGTTTAGCTCCTGCCATGAATCCCCCATGGAGCCAACCACTGTGACCAAGTAGATAAAATGCTCTGACTGCCAGACTCCACCACACCCTCCTGGAGGCAGAGCTGGGGACCCCTTGGCCAACCCCATGGACCAATAATGGATGGTGTGATAGAATTAAAAAATCAGCATGTGGTCTCTGTCCCTAAACTCCCCAAATGCTTGGGGTTTCAGATTATAGTGTCTTGTATGCTGGTTGGATGCTGGTGGCCAGTGGCCTCTAGGTAGCTTTAGGAGGGGGCTGGTTGTCAAAGGAACTAGCCACCTGACCAGAGGATTAGACTGCCAGCCCTGTGACCAACCTCCAGGGAGGGAGGGAGGGGGCTGGAGACAGAGCCCGTGACTTAACCAATTGTGCCCAGGCAACACCACCCACAAACCCTGAAAATCACAAGCTCATAGAGCTCCCAGGTATGTGTGGAGAGACGGAGACAGAGACAGAGAGACAGACAAATAGATAATGGTTCCGGAGGTTCAAACCTCAAGCCCAAGACCCCCCATTTTTTGGGCCTCTGTGAGGGAGATACATCATGGCAGGAAGCAGAGAGAGAGTGAGCAGGCCTGGGTCTCACAATCCTCTTCAGGAAGCCCCCAATGACCTAAGGGGCTGCCTCTTTAAGAGGCCCTCCTTCTTAAAGGTTGAAGCAACTTACAATGGTTTGATTTACATTTTACTTATTTTTACCTTACAATGGTGTGAGAGCAATATGAATTCAGTAGAAAGTGTACTTAGATTTGAATTTTGATCTTTTCCTGCACTGGCGATGTGCAGTGTGATCTCTCTCCATGCTGGACAGTAGCAGTGACCAACACTCCCAGTTAGCCACGGGTACTCTACAGTGTACTGCATTGTTAAATGACGATGCTTGGAAGGTTGGGGAATTAAGTGTGGTTTTTGCCCCCAGTGTTTTCAATTATGATGGGTTTATCAGGAAATAACCCCACCCTAAGTCGAGGAGCGTCTGCAGGTATCTATGACCCTTAGCCCTGGCTGCATGGGTTTGAGCAGGTGACTATACCTCTTTATTTTTTGACTATACCCTTTGTGTGTGTGTGTGTGTGTGTGTGTGTGTGTGTGTGTGTGTTACTGGAGATTGAGCCCGGGGCCATTCTACCTCTGACCTACACCCCCAGCCCTATTTTATTTTTTATTTTGAAACAGAGTCTAAGTTGCCTAGGGCCTCACTAAGTTGCTGAGGCTGGCCTCGAATATGTGATCCTCCTGTCTCAGCTTCCCAAATACTGGGACTACAGGTGGGCACCACCATGCTCAGCTTGACTATACCTCTTTATTTGTTGCTGTTGTTGTTGTTGTTATGATGATGATGATGATGATGATGATGATGATGATGATGATTCTGGGGATTGAACCCAGGAGCATTCTACATCTGAACTAAATCCCCAATCCTTTTTGTTTCTTTTTTTTTTTTTTTTTAAAAAAAACAGGGTCTCATTAAGTTGCTGAGAGTCTTTCTATTTGCTGAGGCTAGCCTTAAACTTGCAATCCTCCTGTCTTAGCCTCCCAAGTACTGGGATTACAGGTGTGCATCACCATGCCCATGTAGCTCAGTGGTAGAGCACCCCTGGGTTCAATCCCCAGTATCACAACAAAGTAAGACAAAACAACCCCCCCCAAAAAAAGCCCTCTAGGCAAAATAAACAAGAAACTACCTCTAGCCAAGGACTCTGAAATGCTATTATTGTCATTAGTGGTACAGGGGATTAAACCCAGAGGTGTTCTATTTCCAAGCTACACCCCCAGCTTTATTTTATTTTTATTTTGAAACAGGATCTCGCTAAGTAGATGAGAATCTCACTACTTGCTGAGGTTGTCCTCGAACCTATGATCCTGTCTCAGCCTCCCAAGTACTGGGATTACAAATGTGCACCACCACCCGGCAGGTGGCTTCTCAGTGTCTCCTTTCCATTCTCCCTTGAATCAAGTTCAGTTCCAGTACAGAACTGGGCCGCAGGTCTGGGCAGAAAGGACACCAGGAGCCAGGTGGGGTGCCACACACCTGTAATCCCAGTCCTTGGGAGGCTGAGACAGAGGATTGCAGGTTCAAGGACAGCCTCAGCAACTTAGGGAGGCTCTGTTTCAATATTTAATAAAGGGACTGAGGGTGTAGCTCAGAGGTAGAGCCTCCTGGGTTCAATCGCTCAATCCCCTGTAAAACACAAACACACACACACACACACACACACACACACACACACACACGTACACACACACACTGTTCCAGGCTTATGTCCAAGCTACTCAGAATAGAGTAAAAAAAAGCACAACAAAGTCTTTTAAAAGCTTTTCAGATAGATTCACAGGAAGTTTTGAAAATAGTGCTGAAGATGCTGGGTACCACCCCCAGCCGCCCCAGTGGGCACCACTTATATAATTACAGGCAGGCCCCGACTGGCAAAGGGTGGATTTACAGTGTTTTCACTTTACCATGATGCAAAAGGGATACAGGTTCGGTAGAAACTGCTTCCGATCTTGCATTTTGGTCTCTTCCCGAGTCACCGTGTGGTTGATGTTCTCTTGTGATGCTGGGTAGCAGCAGCAAGCCTTCGCCGTCAGTCCAAGATCACAGGGAGACCTGATGCTCCACCGCGCACTGTGTGGCTCAACTAGGGTGTTCTGTGGGGAGGTGTGGAGAGCTTTGACCTGTGGTATTTCCAGCTTACTATGGGTTCATATGACCACCTGTATGTAAGGTATGATATTGTAGTATAATATCAATATATAATACAAAGCCAGACATGGTGGCGCATGCCTGTAATCCCAGTACTTGAGAGGCTGAGACAGGAGGATCGCAGATTAGTGGCCAGCCTCAGCAATTTAGTGAGGCCCTTGCAACTTAGAGAGACAACTGTTTCAAAATAAAGAATAAAATAGGGTTAGGGGTGTAGCTCAGAGGTAGAACGTCCCTGGGTTCTATCCCCAGTACCACTACCACCACAACAAAAGTAATACAATATCAAAACCAGGAAACTGACATTGGTAGAATACTTTAATTAGACCTCAGATCTTAGTCAGATTTCACCAATGTTTATGTGCGTGTGTACACATATACATAATGCATAATTCTATTCATTTTTTATATAGATTTGTGTCCATCATCAAGCACCAACATCAAGATGCTGAACTAGGGCTGGGATGTATCTCAGTGGTAGTGCACATGGTTAGCACCGTGATCCAGCACCACACACACAAAATAGATACTCGCCTGGTGTGGTAGTGCACACCTGTAATCCCAGCTATTTGGGAGGCTGAGGCAGGAGGATCACAAGTTTGAGGCCAGCCTGGACAACTTCGTGAGACCCTGTCTCAAAATTTAAAAAGTAAATAAATGCAAAGGGCTGGGGATGTAGCTCAGTGGTTAGAGCACCTGCCTAGCATGTGTGAGGCCCTGTGCTTGATCCCCAGAACAGATGAAGAGCCTGCACCACTCCATCACCAGCCAGCCCCTTTCTGCTCTCCTTCTACATTGCTCCCTCTTCCACCTGCTTCCCTGTGTTCTGGAAACCACTAATCTGCTCTCCATTTTTGTAATTTTGTCATTTTAAGAGTGTTATATAAATGGAACCATACAGTATGTCACCTTCTAAAATAGGCTCTTTTCACAAAGCATAATGTCTATGAGATCCATTCAACTTGTGGTATGTATAGATAGCTTGTTCCTCTTTATTACTGAGTAATATGTCGTTGTATGGATATGTCAGAATTCATTTAATCATGTATCCAGTGAAGGAAATGTGGGTCATTATCAGCTCGAACTTTTGTATTGTTTGGGAGGGGGTACTGGGGATTGAACCCAGTATCTCTGAGCTAGACCCCCAGCCCTTTTTATTTTTTATTCTGAGACAGGGTCTTGCTAAGTTGCCTAGGCTGGCCTTGAACCTGTGATCTTCCTGCCCCAGTCTCCCAAGTTACTGGGATTACAGGTGTGTGCCACCACACCAGCAGTTTGGTCTCATATAAACAAAGCTATAGTGACAATTTGTGTACAGTTTTGTGTCCATGAGTTTTTATTTCTCTGAGTCAGACACCTGAGAGTACAATCGCTGTGTCACATGGTAACTGCCTGACTAGTTTTATAAGAAGCTGTGGGAACCTCTCCCATGCAGCTGTGCCTCCTTACAGCTCCACCAACCGAAGCCTTTGAAAACTCCGGTGATTACTGGTCTTTCACCCAGATGATGAGACACAACTTGTGATCTGAACCTAACCAGCATTGATTGCTTGCTAAAAGCACCACGATAAGACCTCTCTACAGGGAATTTTAATAAGTAACCCAGAGTCTCATGAAATGATGTTTAAAAAGTCTAGTATAAGCCAGGAGTGGTGGCACAACTTGTAATTCCTGTAGTTGGGAGGCTGAGACGGGAGGATCTGGGTTTGCTGCCAGCTTCAGCTACTTAGTGAGGCCCTCTGCAACTTAGTGAGACCCTGTTTCAAAATAAAGAATAAAAAATAGGGCTGGGGGCATAGCTTGGAGGTAGAATGGCCCTGGGTTCAATCCCTGGTACTGAAAAAAAAAAAAGAAGTCTAGGATAGCCAAGCATAGTAGCACACAACTGCAATCCCAGTACATGGGAAGTTGAGACAGGAGGATCACAGGTTCAAGGACAACCTCAGCAACTTAGTGAGACCCTCAGCAACTTAGACTCTGTTTCAAAATAAAAAACAAAAAGGGCCGGGGGGGGGTGTAGTTCAGAGGTAGAAAGCCACTGGGTTCAATACCCAGTATCTTTCCCCCAAAAAAAAGTCTAGGATATAATCCAAAATTACCTGAAGTACAAACAACCAAGAAAATGCGTCCAATTCTGTGTTAGTCAGTTTTCTGGTACTGTAACAAATACTTGAGATAACCAACTTATGAAGAGAAAAGGTTTATTTTGGTTTGGTTTTGGAGGTTTGTCCATGGTCGGTTAGCATTACATCATAGAGGGGAGCAGGTGGTAGAGCAAAGCCATTCACCTCATGGCAGGGAAGAAAAAGAGAGAAGAGACAGGGTTCTATCATACCCTTTGAGGACCCCCAATAACCAGAAGACCTTCTGCTCGGCTCTGTGTCTTAAAGGTTCCACCACCTTCCATACTGCCAAGCCAGGACTAAGCCTTTAACACATGGGCCTTTGCAGGACATTTCAGATCCAAACCACAGCAGATTCTCAAGAGATAGGACAATCAGCAAAAGATGCTAACTTCCAGATCACCCATGTGGAAGCAGTTCTTGTAACTATACTCCCTGAAGTAAAAGTAAACAGTGTTGAGGGGGATAAAAAAACAAAAACAAACAAACAAACAAAAATAACGGAAAGATGGATGTTCTCAGCAGAGAAATAGAAACAGCCAAATGGAAATTTTAGATCTGAAAATACTGTATCTGAAATAAAAAGTCCACTGGGGGGGATATACTGCAGAATGGAGCTGCCACAGGCAACAGTGAAATTGATTTCCAGGCAGTAGAAGTGATCCAGCCGGAACAACAGAGAGAAGCAAAGAGAGAGGAAGAGGGAAAGGAGAGCCTCAGAGACCAGGCACCACACGAAAAGTTCATTACTCAAGTTCCTTGAGTCCCAGAAAGAGAGGACAAGGAGATTGGGCCTGAAAAAAATAATGGCTGAAATTTTCTCAAATTTAGTAAAAAAGCATTTACAGAGTCAAGATGCTCAGCAAATCTCAAACAACAAACTCAAAAGAAAATCATGCTCAAACACTTTATAATCAAGCTGAAGAAAACTAAAGATAAAGAATAAACTTTGACTTGGGCGGGGTGGCACACGCCTGTAATCCAAGTACTTGGGAGGTTGAGACAGGAGAATCACAGTTTTGAGGCCAGCCTGACCAATTTAGGGAGATCCTCAGCAACTTAGCAAGACCCTGTTTATAAATAAAAAAAAAATAGGTCCAAGGGTATAGCTCAGAGGTAGAACACCCCTGGGGTCAATCTCCAGTACCAAAACAAAACAAAACAACACCACCACCTTGAAAGCAGCCTGAATGGACTGAGACACTGCTGACTACTTCTCCTCGGCACCCTAAAGATGTTGCTCCAAGGTATTCTGGCCCCATGGTTCCTGATGAGCAGCTTAAGGTCATTTGAACTGTCTGGTGAGGGCCCCTCGTACAGCTCATAAACACCCATCTTCTTTCTGTGTCCTCATGTGATGGAAGGGGCTTTCTGGGGTCTTTTTTATTAAGGGTGCCGTCTTAGTTCTTTACCTGAAGCTGAGTACTTTATACAGAAAAGAGGTTTATTTAGTTCACCGTTTTGGAGGCTGAAAGTCCAAGACCAGGAAGCCTCACCTGTTGGGCCCCAGTGAGGGCCTTCTGGCTATGTCACAACATGGTGGGTGGCATCATGGTAGGAGTGTATCAAGAGGGAGACAAGGAGCGAGAGAGTGGATGAGACCAGGCTCACTTTAGAAATAACACCCCACTCTGGTGGGGACTGCCTCTGTCCATGAGCCCCGCCCCACTGCCCCAATCCGTTTGCCAGGGCGGAGCCTCCATGACCCAGCTGGGATCCACTAAGCTCATTCCTTAACATCTCTACCGCCTCTACACCACCACGCTGTTCCAGTGGTGAACCTTTCAGGGTCCAACCATACCCAAACCAGTCATGAGTGACTTTCCAGCTGAGAGCGCCTGCCCTCCCAGGGCAAAGGCTTAGCCAGGAGAAAGCCTTCCTATGCAAACTAACCAACCCTGAGCCACACCTCCTCTATCTGGCCCTCAGGCATCCCAGGAGGCAAGAGGACTTGGCCTTAAGTGCTCTAGGACCAGGTACCAGAAGACTAGGGTCCACCTGTCTTAGTCTGTTTTGAGCTGCTATAACAGAATACTATAGACTGGGTAATTTATAAACGATAGAAATTTATTTTAGTCATCGTTCGGGAGGGTAACCCAAGCCGGCGGGGCACCTCTGGTGGGGCTTTTGTGAGTCATCATCCCATGGCGGAAGGCGGAAGGTGCAGGAGAGAGCCAGATCCGCTTTTATAGTAGACCCACCCTCTCTCCAGAGCAACCCACTCGCCCCATGTGTAAAGCACAGCCCGTGTGCCGTGACTACCTCTCGTCAGGCCCCACTCCCAACGCTGTGCACTGTGGGCTAAGTTTCCAACACATAAACTTTGGGGGACATGTTCAAGACACAGCACCATCCCCATGGCTTAGAGCCCGTCCTGAGCCATCCGCCCTGCCCTGCTCATCCTCCCGCGAGGAAACCTCAGTCAAGGCTGGGGCCTAACCCTTCCCTCACCCCTGTCTTCTGCCTCCTGACCACCTGCATCTTTCCCAGGTGGCCCTGTGTGGCATCCCGTGCTTCCTCTTTCTAGGACCTGTGAGGACAATGAAATTCGTTTTCTGGAGCTTCACCCGTGTCTTTCTTGTGGCCACACCTATCACATAGAAGAATACAAGACATATATATATATATATATATATATATATATATATATTTTGTGTGTGTGTGTGTGTGTGTGTGTGTGTGTGTGTGTACTGAGGATTGAGCCCAAGGGTAGTCTACCTCTGAGCTACACACCCAGCCCTTTTTTTTAAAAAAAAAATTCTATTGTGAAATAAAATTAAAAATTACTAAGTTGCTAAGGATTTCACTGAGTTGCTGAGGCCGGTCTCAAACTTGCAATCCTTCTGACTCAGCCTTCCAAGTACTGGGATTACAGTCATGTGCCACCATGCCCAACCAAAACCTATCATCTTTTCTAGAAAAAGGGTCCATGCAAGGAAAAATGCCAAGGACCCACAAGAAGTCTTAATGCAGCCCTGCCGACAGGCCAGCAGGAGCTGAGGTGGGCATGTGCTATGGGAAAGGTAAGGGTGTGTTCCAAGATCCTTCCTGGGACTTCTGGAGAGGAGGGCTGCCAAGCCCGGGGAGAGCCTGCCTGAGAGCAGCACCAGGCCAAGAGGAACGAGCACACGCTGATAACATCGCAGGGCCCGTGGGCCTCAGGCCACCGCCAAGCTGGGCTTACCAGTGTCCTGAGCCAAACACTCTCAAGTGTTGCTGGGGCCAGGGTGCACTGAGTCCCTATTATTCGTGATTAGGAGAAGCCTGGCAGGCGGAAATGCCTTTTTTCTTCATAACACAGAATGCAGAGCTGCTAGGGCCTCTGCGATTGCAGGCTTGTACCCGTTTCCCTTCTAGTCTGTTTTGGTTCTTTCTTTTCCTAGGAAACCATCACTCTTGTCCTGTTGGGCCGTTTCCCCGGAAGGCTCTTAATCCCGTTCTCTCGTCCTTTCGAATCCCCTTTGCTTCTTAACCAGTTCCTTGTTATTGAAATCCCCTGCCGTAGTTGGTAACTTGTTTCATTATACTTTTCCTGTTCAAATTACTCTGGTTTCTCTCTTCAGACTGGATTGAGGCCGATACATGTATTTTTAATTTAATTTAATTTTTATTTATTTATTTACTTTTGTGGTACTGGGGATTGAACACGGGGCCTCATACATGCTAGGCAAGCACTCTGCCACTGCCACTGAACTACATTCCAAGCCCTTGTTTTTTTTTTAATTTTTATTTATCTATTTATTTATGGTACTGGGGATTGAACCCAGGAACATTCTATCTCTGAGCTCCATTCCCAGCCCTTTTTATTTTTTTATTTTGAAACAGGATCTTGCTAGGTTGCTGAGGGCCTGGCTAAATTGCTGAGACTGGCCTCAAACCTGTGATCCTCCTGTCTCAGCCTCCTAAGTACTGGGATTACAGGTGTGTGCCACCACATCCAGCTCTTTTTATTGTATTTTGAGACAGGGTCTTGCTAAGTTCCCCAGGCTGGCCTTGAACTTCTGCTCCTCCTGCCTTAGTCTCCCAAGTAGATGGGGTTACAAGCGTACATGTAGCACACCTGGCTCCTATCTTATTTTTAAAAGTAAATAACTATATCAGTCAGGATGGGCTAGGTTGTGCTGTGTGTAAGCAATGCCAAAGTCTCACTGGCTTTCAAACCTTGATCATGCTCCGTGTCCACCCTAGTTGTTGGCAGCTCCCCCACCACCCCACGCAGTGCTAGGCATTGAACCAGGGACTCATGCCTGCAAGGCAAGGGCTCTATCACTGAGCCACATCCCTGGCCTTTGTTGGTGATTTTGCTCCATGTAACTGTTCCACGAGGACAGAGTCTCAGGTGGCAGAGTCTCCATGGCTTGAACATTGCTGGTCTCTGGGGCTAGAGAAGGAAAGCGGTACCTATCAATCACTTCTGCTCACACCTCATTGATGAAAGCCAGTCACGTGACAGCCTTTGGCTTCCGGGGGAAGTAGAAGTGCAACACACCTGTTCCAGTCAGCTCTCTCACCACTGTGACCGAAATACCTGATGCCCACAACTTAGAGGAAGGAAGACTGATTTGCTCACAGTGCTGGAGTTTCAGTCCATGTTGGGCTGAGTCACCCCTGCAGAGCTTAGGGTGTGGAGGTGGGGAGCAGAGAGAGAGAGAGCAAGGGGAGAGGATGAAGGATATAGAGAGTCCCCAAGGCCATACTCCCAGTGGCCCACCTCCTGCGGCCACACCCTACCTGCCCACCTAACCACCCAACGCATCCATTAATCCTAAAATGGATTTTCCACTAATGAGATTAGAAGAACCCTCAGGATTCAGTCATTTCTCCTTGGAACATTTGCATTGTCCTCTTCCAGGGGACATTCTGCATCTAAACCACACCACCAGCAGGGCATGGTGGTGCACACCAGTACTTGGGAGGCTGAGACAGGAGGATTGCAGGTTCAAAGACAGCCTCAGTAACGTAGGGAGACTCTCAGCAACCTAGGGAGACCCTGTTTCAAAAACAAAAAATAAAGAGGGCATGGGGGTGTCGCTCAGAGATAACTAGGGAAAAACATAAATGTCAGTGAGCAGCAGTAATGGCTGCCAGAACAATGCATTCACATGGGATGCAGCTACTGGGATGACTCCACACAGAAAGCAGCCCCATGGGCTACCTCCACACAAATGCACCAAACAGGAGAGAGCCACAGGCAATACCCACACAGGAGACAGACACTGCGCCACATGCTGGGTTATGGCCTCATAAACCCAATGGAAGTTGAAAATACTGCAGGTCAAAAATGCATCAAATACGCCTAGCCTGCCAGACATCCTAGGGAGTCACACAGCACACTGTCGAAGACGGCTGCTTCCCCTCGCGATCACCTGGCTGCCTGGGAGCCGTGGTGCACTGCCACTGCCCAGCATCAAGAGTATCGTACCACGTAGCATATGCGGCTTGCTAGGGAAAAGATCCAAACTCAGAATTCAAAGTATGGTTTCTACTGAATGCATATTGCTTTCGCATAATCATAAAATCAAAAAATTTTAAGTTGAACCATTCTAATTCCAGGACCACCTGTACACCCACACGGCAGACATTCACATGAATACGTTCACACATGTAACACACCCCTGTGATTCAGAGAGCTAAACAGTCCTCCCCACCAAACATGTTAGCACTTCCTCTGTTTTTATGTGTAAATTTCCACTGTTCATATTTCTTTATGCAAATACAAATAAATGATGTTATGGTTAGATATAGAATGTCCCCTGAAGAGCTCATGCATTAATGTTCAGAATTGATGCAATTAAGTTATCAGGGTTGCAATCTCATCAGTTGATAAATCCATTGTAGTGGATTTCCTGGGTGTTCACCTAGGCAGGTGGGATATGGCTGGAGAAGGTGGGTCCCTGGGAGTGTGGCCTTAGGGACTGTGCTTTTGTCTTTGAATCCCCTTGCTTGTTGGCATTCTCTTGCTTTCTGGCTTCCATGATGTGACCAGAGCCCTTGATATCACTCTCTTTCTCTCTCTCTCTCTCTGCTTCCTGCTGCCATGTCCTGAGCTCTGCAGACCCTGGCCTCACATGGACTGAACCCTGAAATCTCCAAAAACTGTGAGCTAATCAATCTTCCTTCCTCTAAGTTGTGTGGTCAGTTGTTTTGGATGACATCAGTGAAAATGTTGACCCAGACAAATGAGCATGCATTCAAATCCCCTTTCTTCTCTTTTAACATGGGGGAAAAGATAGTATGCTAAATTCTCTGTTCTATAGTTTGTTATTTAAACTTAATATCATATTATGAACTTTTTTTAGGTGCTAGGGATAGAACCTAGGGCCTTGCATATGCAAAGCAAGCACTCTACTACTAAGCTACTTCCCCAGCCACATCTTTCTTTTTCTTTTTTTGGTGTTGGGGATTGAACCCAGGGGCATTCTACCTCTGAGCTACACCCCAGCCCTATTTTATATTTTGAAACAGGGTCTCACTAAGTTGCAGAGAGCCTCACAAGGTTGCTGAGGCTGGCTGCAAACCTGTGCTCCTACTGTCTCAGCCTCCCAAGTACTGGGATTACAGGCATGCACCACCACCCCCGGCCACATCTTTCATTTTTAGTGCAGTTTCTTTTGTCCTCCAAGCATCTGCCCAGGCTTCTAGCACAGAGGCATCAGAGAGTAATTTAGCCAGCACCCTCCAGATGAACACTTGGCATGTTAGCACCTTTTTCTACCATAAACCATGCTATGGTGAGTAAACTGGTGCGTGTGGAGTTTTGCCTGCGTGCTGCTGTATTGTTTTCTGAGACTGCTATAACAAATGCCACAGAGCAGGTTGCTTAAGCAACAGAGATTTCTTTTTTTTTTTTTTTTGCGGTACTAGGGATTGAACCCAGGAGCATTCTACCTCCGAGCTACATCCCCAGCCCTATTTTTTATTCTTTATTTTGAAACAGGGTCTCACTAACTTGCGGAGGGCCTCACTAAGTAGCTGAGGCTGGCCGCGAACCCGGATCCTCCGGTCTCAGCCTCCCAAGTGCTGGGATTACAAGTGTGTGCCACCGAGCCTGGCCAGAGATTTCTTTTCTCACAATTCTGGGGCTACCAGCTGAGGTCAAGGTGTCAGATTTCTTTGGCCTGCAGAGGACCACCTTCTTTTCTCCCTGTGTCCTTGCATGGTCTCCCTGCTGCGTCCCACTGTGTCCCAGTTTCCTCTTCTTAGAAAGACACTGGCCGTACTGGATTGGAGTCCACGCTAATGACCTCGGTTCACTGTTTACCTCTTTAAAGGCCCTGTCTCCAAATAGTCACATCATAGGGTACTGGGGTTGGGACTTCAACGCAGGAGTTTTGGAGGGACACAATTTAGCCCAGAAGGTATTGGGTTGGTGGGTCAAAGGGTAAAAGCAGTGTACATTTTGATAGACATAAGCACTATGAGATACTGTTACAGAGCGAATGTTTGTGTTGCTCCCCAAGCCCAGAACAGATCACGCTGGGCTGGGCTGTTGGGTGGATGTCACTTGACAACATGTGGACACCATCCTTGGGATCCACACAGGGGCCCAAACCAACAGCTATGGATTGAACGTTTGTGCCCCCCCATTTATACATGGAAATGGAATGGACAACGCGAGGGGTCTTATTCCATTTTGTGTTGCTACAGCACAACCCATGTGCCCCACACTCACTCAAAAAGGAAACACATTTCTTTCTCATACCTCTGGAGTCTGGGAGTCGAATACCCAGGTGTTGGTACTGGTGAGGAGCTTCCTGCTGCGTCGTGATGTGGTCGCGGTGTCTCAGGATCAGAGCAAACGTGCCAGCTCAGGCCTCTACCCCTTCTTTCCTTGTAGTACTGGGGGGGATTGAACCCAAGGGCATTCTACCTCCAAGCTACACCCCCAGCCCTATTTTATTTTGAAACAGGGTCTTGCTACTTGCTGAGGCTGTCCTCAAACCTGCAATCTTCCTGTCTCAGCCTCCCAAGAACTAGGATTGCAGGCCTGCACCACCACGCCCAACTCTTTACCCCTTCTTATAAACCCACCAATTCCATCCTAGAAGCCCTACCTCGTGACCTCATCTAACCCTAATTACCTCTTAAAGGCCTCACCTCCAAATACCATCAATATGGTATGGTGATTAAGCTATCATTTTTCTTTTCTTTTATTGTGGTACCGGGGATTGAACCTGGAGCATTCTACCTCTAAGCTGTACCCCAGCCCTTTTATTTTTTGTTTTGAAACGGCCTCGCCAGGTTGCTGAGAGTCTTGCAAAGTTGTTGAGGCTGGGCTTGAACCTGTGATCCTCCTGTCTCAATCACCATGCCCAGTACCCCCAGCCCTTTTTATTTTTTATTTTAAAGCAGGGTCTCACTAAGTTGCTGAGGGTCTTGCTAAATTGCTGAAACTGTCCTGGAACCTGTGACCCTCCTGTCTCAGCCTTCTAAGTACTGGGATTACAGGTGTGTGCTGCCATGTAGGGTTAATTTCTGTTGTTTATAAGCTACCCATTAAAGAAGCCAGAACAGACTAAGACCATATCCCACAGCCCAGGCAGGTCACATGAGAATCCCACAGGAGATGTGTATAACTGTTGTTAAGAGACATGGACACACACACACACACATACACATACACACACACACACACACACACACATATTTATATGAACCCAGGGGCATTCTACCTCCGAGCTACACCGCCAGCCCTATTTTATTTTTTGCTTTAAATTGGTCTTGCTAGGTTGCTGAGAGTCTCACTAAGTTGCTGAGGGTCTCATTAAGTTGCTGAGGGTCTTGCTAAGTTGCTGAGAGTCTCACTGGGTTGCTGAGGGTTTCGAGAGACATGGCCAGAGCTGGCAGACAGTGCAGTTTTTCACAAGTGGCTATAAATCCAGATTGTTTTATGTTATCTTCCAATTCTGAATGTTTGCCAGCAAATTGACTACATTGCAATTGTCATGCACGCCAGGCTGAAGGGGTTTGGACTGGCATCTGGGATCACAGTGCCTTTAACCCTGCACTCTGCAAAGCCTGGGCTCCTGTTTTCCCAGCATGGGGACCGTGGGCCACCTACATCTGCAGCCCCTGGAGACACTAGTTACGAAGGTGACCCCCCGGGCCTACTCTGGATCCCTGAGCCCGAGTCCTCGGGGTGGGGCCCAGGACCCTGCCTCTGCTGAAGTGCTGCAGCAGAGGTTCCTTTGCTGACTGGATTGGAGAACTCTGTCAGAGTCCCCATGGAGCTGAGGCATCCAGACGCCCAGAAACACTGCGCCCCATCAGAGTGCTGAGCTAAATCCAGCCCGAGTGGGCCCGAGTCCGTAGGTAATCAGCTGCAACCTAACTTAGCACTAACTGGAAACCTGACTAGGAATTTGCTCTCCTTGCAACAGTTGAGTCTCAGCCAAATCCCCCGGCTGAGCTGTCAGTCGCACCAGCTGATTCAAACAACAAAAAGGCAGGACCCACCGCAATCAATTAAGCTGCCTCCAGACCCCATGGTTTCCCACTGTGAAGGGTGCGGTCTTGAGTTCTTTGATCCTGTTCTGGTTCTGAAAGCTGACCTGAAGGCTGATGATTCTCCCATTGTTCTCTCAGTTAAACAGTTAAATTGAATTTATCTAAGGTTTTTGCTGATAACAGGTGTCACATTTGGGACTTAGGTGACACAAGAATTTTTTTTTTTTGGTGGTGTTGCTGGGGATTGAACTGAGGGGCATTTTACCTCCTAGCTACACCCCCAGTCCTTTTTTATTTTTTTGAGATAGGGTCTCACTAAACTTCTGAGACTGACTTTGAACCTGTGATCCTCCTGTCTCAGCCTCTTCAGTACTGGGATTAGAGAAGAGGGCCACCGCACCTGGTTTGGGATTGTTTGTTGACTGCCTTATCTACTGGGGCTGGGACTAGTGAAGGGAATAAAGTGCTTACCTCAAGTGCAAAATGCAAGAGCTGCCCCAAATCTCAACTATTGGCATAAATAATATTTATAAAAAATTTAAGTTGACACATAATAACAATACATATTTATGGAGCACAGTGTGCTAATTTGGTATACCTATTTATTGTGTAATGATCAAATCAGGGCAATTAATATTTTAAGGACAAGGTCCTGCAAAGCACTGGCGCCTGAGTTAAAAGGATATGTCGAATCCTGACTTTTTCATTAATTAATTGTGATACTGGGGACTGAACCCAGGGGCATTCTACCTCCAAGCTGCACCCTCAGCCCTTTTTATTTATTTATTTATTTATTTATTTTGTAGTACTGGGGATTGAACGCAGGGGCATTCTAACTCCGTGCTACACCCCCGGCCCTATTTTTTATACTTTATTTTGAAACCGGGTCTCACGAAGTTGTGAAGGGCCTCACTAAGGAGAGAGAGAGAGAGAGAGAGAGAGAGAGAGAGAGAGAGACAGGGAGAGAGAGAGAGAGAGACAGGGAGAGAGAGCGAGAGAGCTGAGGCTGGCCACGAATCCGGATCCTCTGGTCTCTGCCTCCCAAAGTACTGGGATTACAAGCATACGCCACCATGCCTGGCCTTTTTATTTTTTATTTTGAAACAGGGTCTCGCTAGGTTGCTGAGAATCTTGCTTCATTGCTGAGGCTGATCTTGAAGCTGTCATCTTTCTGTCTCAGCCTCCCAAGTACTAGGATTACAGTACTAGGCCCGCCACCATTTGGTCCTGACTTTATTTTAAATGTTGACATGTTATTCATGAATTTTTTGCATTAGCTTTGATTTTAAAAATTATTGCATTAATATATTAATAATTGGATATGGTGGCGCACACCTGTAATCCCAGTTCTTGGGAGGCTGAGACTGGAGGATCTGGATTCAGGGCTAGCCTCAGCTACTTAGTGAGGCCCTGTTACAAAATAAAGAATAAAAAAATAGGGCTGGGGGTGTAGCTCGGAGGTAGAATGCCCCTAGGTTCAATCCCCAGTACCACACACACACACAAAAAAAAATATATATATATATATATTATTAATCATTTGCGTATGGTGGTGCACACCTGTAATCCCAGTACTTGGGAAGTTGAGACAAGAGGATGGCATGTTCCAGGCCAGGGCAGGGTAACTTAGCGAGACCCTGTTTCAAAAAAAACAAAACAAAAACAAAAACAAAAAGGGGTGGGGTGGGGTGGGGTGGGGTGGGGGCTGGGATTGTAGCTCAGAGGTAGAATGCCCCTGGTGCAATCCCCAGTACCTCCCCCACCCCAAATGTTATTAATCTCAGGGCTGGGGATGCGGCTCAGTGACCACTTTCCCAGGATGCACCAGGCCCAGTTTGATCCCCAGCCCCCCCCCCCACACACATATTAATCTCGATGACTGAGCTTTTGGCATAGTATTCAGTTTTGCAGGGGAGGCGAGCGAGGCACCTGCCACCCAGGTCCCCTCCCGGAGGGCGTCATCTCGGGCGGGCTCAGCAGGTTCTCAGTTCGGGTCTAGCAGGCATTGCATGGTCAGCTGTGACTTCAGGGCAGGCTATGCTGCGGCGGGACTAGGGCCAGACCCTGGGAGGGCCATGCGACAGGGGTGGGCAGGGACAGATCCCGGGGCATCTCCCGGAGCCATGGACACAGGTTGGTTGGTGACCACTGATGGGTTGAGGAGGAGAGGCTGAGCAGCGGGAGCGTCAGAAATGTCCTCTGACCCCCAGCATTCGGGACGCCAAGGCTCAGGGCGGCTTTAGGGTCGGGTGGCCTGGACAGCTCGCGGGCTGAGCAGGGGCGGCGGGGGAGGGCGCCCCCTGGCGGCACCGCGCAGCACCTCCTCGGCCTCTGCGAGCTTCGGAGGACTTAACCTCGGGGCGCCACCCCGTCGCAGAATGTAAGGGGGCGGCAAAAACCTCAGTCATCAGGATAAATATTTTAATGCACTATTTAAAAACAAGCCAGGAGGCGACTGCCCACCTGTTTTTGCACATTAAGTTTTGCTGGAAATTTGGCAAAAGGTGCTCTGTGTCACAGAAAGGCATGGATGGGGGACGGGGTGTTGACATCATCTTCTGGGAAAGCAATTTATCCACATCTACTTCTCCTATGCTGCTGTCGTTGCAGTTTTAAAAACCCATCTAATTTCCATAGAATTAAAAATACGGAGCCGGGCGTGGTGGTGCACGCTTGTAATCCCAGTACTTGGGAGGCGAGACAGGAGGATTGTAAGTTTGGGGCCAGCTTCAGCAACTTAGTGAGGCCCTCCATTAGTGAGACCCTGGTTCAAAATTTAAAAAAAAAGTAGGACTGGAGGGGTAGCTCAGAGGTAGAACGCCCCTGGATTCAATCCCCAGTACCCCCACTACACACACACACACACACACACACACACACACAGAGTAGGAGACACAATATTTTAGTCTTGTTTAGGTGAGCAGATTTGAAACCAGTGCGTGTAATTTAGTGAGACTCTGTTTCAAAATAAAAAATAAAAGGGGCTGGGGGTGTAGAACCCCCCTCTAGGTTCAATTCCCAATACCTCCCCGCCACGCAATGAGTACCTGTCCTGCCACCCCCCCCATTCCCCAGCCTCTTCCCCAGTCCCCTGTCATCAGTAGGAGAGTGGCTGAGCATGCTGATAGTCAACCACACTTGGTCTCCCACCATTATAAAAGCAACCGAGTTAAATCTGTGTCTATCACATTAACAAAAATGATCAAGCTGTAATATGTACACTTTTGGTTAAAAACTGTTTCCCCATGGTCTGCCGTCTAGTTATCTATTCATCTGTATACATGTGTGTGAACAAGAAGAAGAGAAGGACACCCAGTAGGTTGTTAATACTGATCACCTGGAGAGTGAATGGGGACGAGGCTGAGAGCAGAGGGGTGGCGGGCAGTGACTCTCGGTGTGTGTCAGAACCTGGGGCGTCAGCTCCAGCTACCTCCATCCTAATCCACTTGGTGTGTGTGAGAGGGGGTACTGGGAATTGAACCCAGAGGCATTCTACCTCTGAGCTACACCCCAGTCCTATTGTATTTATTAGTTTGAAACAGGGTCTCACTAAGTAACTGCACACTGACCTTGAATCTGCAGTCCTCCTGTCTCAGCCTCCCAAGCACTGGGATTATAGCTGTGTGCCACTGTGCCCCGCTTTAAAAAAAATTTTTTTGGTGGTGTTGGGAATTGAACCCAGGGCCTTGTATATGCCAGGCAAGAGCTCTATCACCAAGTTACAGCTCCAGCCTTCCCTCTCCACTTCTTTAATATTGTTCCTACCATTTCTGCTCTACCTCTCCATCCATCCATCCATCCATCCATCCATCCATCCATCCATCCATCCATCCATCCATGTGTTCACCCAGGCAAGCCTTGCTTGCTCACTCCTTGCCCACTTGTCCTTTGCTGGCCTCCTCTGCTGGCCTCCTTGTCCTCAGCCATTCCTTCTCTTTACCACCTCCATGGATTCCTCAGGTGAGAATGAGTGGATTGTGGAACCCAGGCGGGCCCAGGGTTCCAGAGGTGAACCCCAGTCCAGCTCCGATCCTGGAGGGCTTGGCACGGTGGCGCATGCTGCAATACCAGTACTAGAGAGGCTGAGGCAGGAGGATCACAGGTTCAAGGCCAGCCTCAGCAACTTAGCGAGAGCCTGTCTCAAAATAAAAATGAAAATAAAAAGGGCTGGAGGTATAGCTCAGAGGTAGAATACCCCTGAGTATTCTACCCCAATATTCCCTCATCCCCCAAAAGAAAAAGCCCAGGTAATGAAGGCGAGACCACAGCCGTGTTTGCTCCTGCTGAGTCGGGCAGATTCAGATCTGAGCTGTGTGTCAGGACTTTGCCTCACATGACGCCATGCTGGGTCTCAGGCATCCGTCTTGGACACCATTCATACTGATGAACCTGTCTACCACTGTCCCTTCCTGCAACTGCAGGGATTGGAGCCAGGCCCGCTAGAGGACAGAGACGCCCTGCAGGGGAGGGCCAGGTGTCCTGGACGTGGCTCAGGGTCAGACCATGTGGTTGGGAGCAAGGCCCACCCCCTCTGGGTTCCGAGGCTGCCCCTGGAGAGGGGTACAGTGGTCTCTACCTGGGGGCCCCAGGCATCCTCACAGGGCCTGGCACCCCACAGCTGCTCAGAGTGGTAGAGAGCAGGTTCAGGGCTCTCGGGGGGTCCTAAGGCACAAACATGGTTCAGCCCTGTGTTCTCTCCAAAACCCGGCAGGGTTCTCCTCCTCTCCTGCCCTGGACCCTCCCCCAGCTCAGGTGGGCCATGGGGAGCCCAGGCCTCACCTTGCCGGCCTCCCCTGATGCCTGTCCTGGACAAGGCCATCTGGGGGCTGGCAGGTATTGATGAGGGGGTGCTTTCAGGAATTGCTTTGAGAGAATGGCCCTGTACCCGAGGCCGCAGCTTCGACTAGACTGACAGAGTGGAGCAGTGGGACCAGCATGTGCAAGGCCAAGAGGCGGAGAGGTGTGTGTGTGGGGGGGAATGAAGTGTTTCCTTGGCAATGGGATTAGTGAGGCCAGGCCTCATCTTCTATGAACCCTGACAGGCTCTGACCTGCCTCTCCTTCCAGCCGCTGGAGCTCCGATCCCAGTGCCCCTGCACTTTCTCCAACTTCCTCCTCGTGTTTCCCCTCAGTGAAGGAGGGGCTCCTTATGGGAGGACAGAGTGGGGGGCAGGGTTTCAGGGGCAGGGGTGGGAAGCATGGCTGTGGGGAGGTTTTGGGGGGCTGGCCTTGGGAGAGAGCTGGCGGCCTGAGACTGGTGAGGAGCTGTGTGAGGCCAGGGCAGGGCACCTTGACTAGTGGCCTCAGGCCTCCCAGGCTCAGGATTCCAGGTCTGCACCAAGGCGCTCAGGAATGAGGAGGTGGAGCCTTGGCTCTGGGGGTGAGCTGGGAACCCCCGTCTCCTACCCCTGCAGCTGGGGCAGGAGAGTCTCCTCTGGTTGGAATCAGGCCTTGGGCAGGCTCCATGGGCATCAGCACTGGACCTGCCAAGCCTGGCCTAGCTCCTTCTATACCTCTCACCTCAGATTCTCCCAGGCAGGACCAGTGTGGCCGGAAGCAGGGACAGTCCCTGCTGATGTTTGCAGAGGCTCTTTTCTAATGGCACCCATGGGATGCCAGGGCCTGGGGCTATTTTAGGTAGGGATGGTATTTGAGGTAGCAGTCCTTGACCAGAGAGAGGGCGAACGTTGCACCCCTAGGCTTCCTCCTGGCTGGGCGGCCTCGCTGCACATGAGGTGGGGCCTCAGCTGCTCTAGAGATACCAAGGCAGGGTGGGAGCCGCGGGGACCCTCCAAGCATGCCCTGCTGGCCCCATAGCCCTCCTCTCCGCACAAGAGGCATTCAGCCACATGCAGGACAGTTGGGGTCTGTTCACCAAAGGGTTAGTGAGTGCCCAGCTGTGCCAGGCTGTTGGCATGACGTGGATTTATGGATTGGAAAAGGCCACCGCAGCCCACACCTGAACCTCACCTACGACCTTCCCGACCTTCCCGACCTTCCCGGACTGAGCTGGGAGGCTGCCCTGCATCCTGGCTAACGGCTGTCTTGGGTTGTCCCAGGGACTCGGCATGGATGTGGCTATGCAGGATGTATGAACATGGTTTATACCAACTCTAAGGTATACAAGGGAATAGGCGGCAGGATCGTAATCTACATGTTGTTGTTGACGCTGAGACTCCAGTGTGTCCCCCTGACCCATCTCACAGCTGTCACCATTAAAAGCTGTCCCGATACCAGCAGGATCCAGACAGGGAGGGGTATGCGGGCTGCAGGGACAGCCGCTGGGAGGGACAGGGCAGCGGTCCTCAGCACAACGGAAGGGCCGGCACAGGCACGTCTTACATCACACCATGACGCCGGCTGCAGATGCAGACACTCCCAAACCCCTGGTGACAGGCTGTGTCTGTGGATCTCCATGGCACCTCGCTTGGCAAGATCAGAGACTGCCGTCGCCCAATTATGGGGGGAGGGCACCATGTCCTTGTCCAGGACAGACTGACTGACTAGCAACACGAGCTCCATGGTCTTTGAGGCGGAGGGTCCCTGAAGCATGTCCCACTCACACGTCTGCAGGCCCTGTCAGGTCCACCAGGGCTGAAGTCCTACAAAAGGTTTCCTGTGTCCCTGTGGCCACTGTGGCGGGTGCCAGGCCACGGGGTCTCGGTTGGCAAAGTAGTGAGGCGCTACCTCCGCCTCCGCCCCCTGGGCCGTCTGAGGCGGCTGTGGGTGGCCTCTGTGGTGCCATCTCTTCCTCCTCCTTCAGCTCAGCCTTTCTCATGTCTTCCCCAGAATAGAAGATCTGCGGATTGAAGCATGCGGGAGAAGGGTGAGGCCAGTCCCAGGCTAGATGCCCCCGCATGGGCACGTGGGCAGCGGCGGTCAGAGGGTGCCTGGCTGATTCTTTGGCACTGTCCGAGTCATTTCTGATCTCCGCTCGGCTGTGCCAACATGCTGGACAGGCAGGAGATGGTGTGGGCGTTTAACTTTCTGGCATAAAAATATGGGCAGGGAGCTCCTGGTCCTGGGACACACATCTTGACCCCCCAGAGAGGCAGGTACCTGCCAGGACACATCAGACACTCAGCCTCCTCCTACCCTGGCTCTTTTGTTTTTTTCTTGGTACTGGGGATTGAACCCAGGGACATTCTACCTCCAAGCTACACCCCTACCCCCTATTTCATTTTTTTATTTTGAAACTTGGTCTTGCTAAGTTGCTGAGGCTGGCCTTGATCCTGGGATCCTCTTGTCTCAACCTCCCAAGTACTGGCACTACAGGCGTGCACCACCACGCCCAGCTCTACCCTAGCTCCTGTGCTCTACCCTGACTCCTAAGACCTTGGCTGGATCCTGCCCGTCTGTACAGGTTGGCCTAGTCCCCAGGGGCCTGGTGATCGGGTATGTGGGAAGCCCCTGGGCCTCATCCTGGTCCCAAGCAGCCCTACCCTCTCCCTCCACCCTGCCTCGCAGGCCCCACCCTGGCACAAACTCACCTTAGAGATTTCCACCTTTCTTTTTCTGTTTGGTTCTCTGGGCTCTCACTTTCGTAAGAAGCCAAATAAAGACCTGGAGAGGAAAGGAGGGGAAGTCATGCAGTTATGGCTGACGATGGTGACCTGTTCCATACCCAGAGCCGGACCTCATTTTTTTTTTTTCGGTACTGGGGACTGAACCCAGGGCCATTTTACCTCCAAGCTACACCCCTAGCCCTTTTTATTTTGAAACAGGGTCTCACTAAGTTTCTGAGGGTCTCACTAAATTGCTGAGGCTGGCCTCGAACCTGTGATCCTCCTGTCTCAGCCTCCCAAGTACTGGGATTATAGTCATGAGCCACTGTGCCAGCTGCTTTTTGTTTTCCAGTTAAATATTTCGTTTGGAGATAAATTATAGATTCACATTCAGTTGTAAGAAATAATATGCAGAGGCCCTGTGGACCTTTTACCAAATTTCCCCCAATGGTAACCACCTGCAAAAGTTTGGTATAGTATAGCATGGACCACTTTATCTATCTATCTATCTATCTATCTATCATCTATCTATCTCTATCATCCATCTATCATCTATCTATCTATCATCTATTTATTTTTGTGGTACTAAGGATTGAACCCAGAAGCATTCTACCTCTGAGCTACACCCCCAGCCCCATTTTTATTTTATTTTGTTATTTTGAAACGGTCTCACTAAGTTGCAGAAGGCCTCGCTGAGTTGTTGAGGCTGGCCATGAACCTGCAATCCTCCTATTCCAGCCTCCCAAGTACTGGGATCACAGGCGTGCTCCACCAGGCCCGGGTCCTCATCCCTCATTTATGATAATTCAAGGTTTTTCTCAGCATCCGCTGAGCGCAGACCTGTGTGCTTTTCCTGTGCCAACTCTAGTAGTGCTCTCCATGGCCTGGGAAGTAGGTCCTCTCATCACACCATTTACAGAGAACACAGGTGAGGCTCAGAGAAGGCGAGGCCTGTCTGGGGACACACAGCCCCCGGGCGGTGGTGCTACCCAGAAGTAACCCCTTATGTTACCAGGCGAAATGGGAAACATGAATGGGGGAATGTAAGAGGCCTGTTCAGGGAAGGGGGGCACAGTGTAAAGAGAGACTGTGTAAACGGGTCTGGAATGGGCTGCTTCCTGGAGTCTTCCCCGCGGTGCCTGCGCTCTGCTTAGTCTGGAACCCTCCCTCTCATGCATATGCATTTGGGGAGGTCACACCCTCTTTGCGCCTTGGTTAGTGTGTCTGCGCTTGCTCAGTTCTTATCATGCTGGACATTTTCCCGGGGGTCTAAGTGAGACCTGTGGTCCTCAACTGCAGCTGGGCAGGGGTTCCGCATCTCCTTTGGTGAGGGCCCGCCTGTCTTTCCCTCAGGTCTCTCAGGTTGGTCCCAGTGTTGCTCCCCACTCCCTTCTACCTGGTCACTCAACAGGGGCTGTCCTGTGCTCCTGAGGTGGCATTTGGCCCACCAGGGTGACGTAGCCATCTCTGCTCCGTCCTGGGGCCAGTAAGCGTGGGGGTGTAGCATCCCTGCTCAGTGTAGGGGTTCCTGCATGTTGACCAGTAGGAGGCCCCCCAAGAATCCCCAGACTGGGGGGGCAGTGGAGCCACCTTACCATCCTCGCTGAAGATGGGCGCAGTGTACAGGTAGTGGGTGATGCTGGGGTCTTGCTCGAAAGGACACTCCACCTGTTTCCATGTGATGAACTCTCCAACTTGCTTGGCCAGTTCCAGAAATTTCTGCCAGGGTCACAGAGACACAAAACGGAGGCACCCTCAGTGCCCAGAGGTCCCTGTGAGGGTGAGAGGCCTCCGGGGAAAGCCCCTCTCGTTACCCTCAGTGACTTCAGGGATCTGGGGAGGACTGTGGGCCATGGACGGCAGCACCGCCACCAGGGAACTTTGCTGTGAGTGTCGCCTGGGCTCATCCTTCAGTGCTCTGAGGGAGGCACCGTGCCTCTCCCCTGTCAGCAGGGAGCCAGCAGCCTGATTTTATTTATTGAATGATGCAAGTACATTTAAATAAATGCACTTAAGTAAATTCTTTTAAGTATAATTTTTTTTTGGCGGTACCGGGGATTGAACCCAGGAGTATTCTACCTCCGGGCTATATCCCCAGCCCTATTTTTATTCTTCATTTTGAAATAGGGTCTCACTAAGTAGCTGAGGCTGGCCACAAACCCAGATCCTCCTGTCTCAGCCTCCCAAGTACTGGGATTACAAGCATGTGCTACCACGCCCGGCTTTTAAGTATAATTTTATTTAAGTAAAAAATAATTTTTTTTGTAGTACTGGGGGTTGAACCCAGGGGCATTCCACCTTCAAGTTACACCCCAGCCCTATTTTTTAAAATTTTGAGACAGGGTCTATACATGTTCAGCACAGATATAATGAAAACAAATATTTTTGGTCCACAATTGATTAAAGAGTGGCTGCAGATCTCATGGATATATATATATATATATTGATTTTTTTTTTTTGCGGTACTGGGGATTGAACCCAGGGGCATTCTACCTCCGAACTACACACCTAGCCCCTATTTTTTATTCTTTATTTTGAAACAGGGTCTCTGGGTGGGGATGCCTCTCTGTGGCACCCCTTGATCTGGCCCCCACTATCTGTTTTCTGGATCTGTGGCCACACGAGTAGCTTGCGGTCTGGTACTACCCTGGCCTTGGTCCTAAGGACCAATTTGAGAAGGGCAAAAATAAGGGTTCCTACACCTGGCTGTGTGTCATGGTCACAGAGTAAGATCTCATCCTAGGCTCCCAGGGCCCCTGCAGTCTCACTTGTGTGGCCTCCAGCCTGGGCTGATCCCCGGAGGTACAGTAGCCTGAGACCAGTGCTGGACTAGACTTTCCCCCGCTCTGCTGGCCTTCAGGGGTAACCAGGTCTGCGGTTGGCATGTGACAGCTTGCGGTGGAGTCTGTGCAGAGGGTTGCTCCAGGGCAAAGGGCCCAGGCATGAGCTGTGGCCCTCACTGGCAGGGGACACTCACAGAGTGCACCCACTCCTCCTAGCCCTTCCATGTGGTCATGGTGGTGGCATAGGCCCCATTTCACAGAGAGAGATTGATTGACTGAGGCTCAGACATAGCAAGTGTCTGGCCCAGGACTCAGGGCCCCTGGAGCTGGGGCCTGCGTGGGGGTGGGGCTGGCTCTCCTTTCCTTCCTGCAGATTGGGGTGGCTGCCCCTGTGTGGTGTGCTGTCTGTCCAGCTCCGTGGCTGTGGCTGCCACCCCCAGTGCCCCCAGCCCACCAGTCCCTCTGGAGCCCACGCTGGGCAGGACCTGGGGTGATCAGCCTGGCCTTGCTGCTGGGGAGCTCAGGGACTCAGGGGCCATGACCGAGTGGGGTTGCTGCTCGGCCAGAGTGCAGACAGCGGGGCTCCCTCGCCTGGGTAGTAACAGGGTGGGGGTGGCTCTGTCAAGGGAGCAGAAGTCTCTCTCTGCTGTCAGGACCCCGCTTTGGGGCCGGCCCAGGTCCCCTTGCTCTGTGCGTCTGTGCGGCTCCTGTCACAGCAGTTGTCACTGTGGGTCCATGGGGCTGTCCTCACTGGGCAGGTGCTCCTCAAGGGGCAAAAACGATCTGCTTTATCTGCTGGGCCTCAACATGGAGGCAGAGCGATGTGTGCATGCGCCTCAGTCTCCCCCTCGAAGACCCTGATAATCTGACCCTGGAGTCAGCTTGAATTGCTACCCTCTGTCTGCCTCAGGGTCCTGCATTAGTTCAACTATTCAGGACGGGCTCCTGCTCTGAGTATCTTTCCCTGCCTCTCTCTCTCCCTCCCTCCCTCCCTCCCTCCCTCCCTCCCTCCCTCCTTCCTTCCTTCCGGATTGAACCAGGGGCATTCTATATCTGCGCTACACCTATGCCCTTTTCATTTTATTTGTTTATTTATTATTATTTAAATGTGGCACTAGGGGTTGAACTCAGGGGCATTCTACCTCCGAGCTACACCCCCAGCCCTATTTTTTTTTAAATTTTGAAACAGGGTCTTGCTAGGTTGATGAGAGTCTCACTATTTGCTGAGACTATCCTCAAACCTGCGATCCTCCTGTTTCAGCCTACCAAGGACTGGGATTACAGGTGTGTGCTACCATGTCTGGCTTTATTTTTTATTTTGAAACAGTGTCTTGCTAAGTTACTGAAGGTCTCTCTAAGTTGCTGAGGCTGACCTTGAACCTGCAATCCTCCTGTCTCAGCCTCTTAAATACTGGGATTACAGGAGTGTGCCACCACACCCGGCACTCTGGGTATGTTTACTGGCCTGTCTCACTTGGTGGCATTCCCCGCCAGGGCCCTCAGACCCTACCTCAAAGTTGACGTGCCCATTGGGAAGGCGGTTGGCACAGCCCTCGTTCAGGAAGTAGATGTCTTTGATGAGCAGGCTGAAGAAGGGAATGACGATCTGCAAGGCAGAGGGGCGGGTCAGCTCCCAGAGGGGTGGCTCACGCGCCGAGCATCTGTGTCAGTAGACCCCTGCCCCTGGGACCTCCGAGGCAGACCCAGATCCCATACGGGCAAGCCTGGCTGCCTTGGGGCTTCATGAGTCACGCGCCTGTGTTACTCAGCTTCCCGTTGCTGCGATAAACTACCTGATATAAATAACTTAAAAGGAGGAAGGGTTTATTTGGGCTCATGGTTTCAGCCTGTGGCCAGTTGGCTCTGTAGCTTTTGGGCCTGTGGGGAGGCAGCATGTCATGGCAGGGGGTGCACGGTGTAGCAAAGCCACTCACTTCACAGTGGCCAGGAAGCAAAGAGAAAGAGAGAGAAGAGGGGCCGGGTCCCAACATTCTCTTCAAGGCAATGGCCAATGACCTGCTTCTTCCTTCTAGGCCCCGCCACCTCCCAATGGCACCAGAAGCTGCTCACCATGCCTTTAGCATGTAAGCGCTGGGGGGACATTTAAGATTGACATCACAACAAAGGCTAACTCTTTTTTGGTACTGGGGATTGAACCCAGGGGCATTCTACCTCTGAGCTACACCCTCACCCCTTTTTATTTTGAAACAGGGTCTCGCTAAATTGCTGAGGCTGGCCTCAAACCTGCATCCTCCTTTCTCGGCCTCCCAAGTACTGGGATTACAGGTGTGTGCTACCACGCCTGGTGACAAAGGCTAATTTTAACAAGTATGTGCTGTGTGTGTGTGTGGGGGGGCAGTTCACAAACCACAAAGAAAGGAGGTATAGGCCTCATAACTCTGGGGCCAGACTGTTTCCTTCCAGGCCCGTCAGCACCAGTACTGATTGAGCTCCACTGTATACGTGCCATTCCCCCCACGTTGGGTCTGCGTGAAAGTGCAGAGTCACAATGACCTTTGACAGTTTTCCCCTCGCCCATTGAGAGGGACTGGTAGGAACCCCACTAAGTCCACATTTGGAGGTCCATAGACTCAGGCCTCTGGCTCTTGTGTACTGGGAACAGTGGTCTATGTGGAGCACACCACTAAATATGTAACAGATATGAGTCAACTGTTCTGGAATTTTATGGCTCTTTTTCTTTAAAAAAATTAAAAATGTGTCATCCTATGTCTTTTTGTGTATGTGCGGTAACAGGGGTGGAACCCAGGGCCTTACACATGTTAGGCAGAGCTCTACCACGGAGCTATATCCCCATGTCTTTTTAAATTTTTTTTTTTGAAACAGGGTCTCCCTAAGTTGCTCAGGCTGGCCTGGAACCTACAGTCCTCCAGCCTCAGCCTCCAAGTCACAGGGGTTACAGTATGCACCATGGATCTGGGTTTCCTGTCTTTCTTGATGCTGAAGATGGATCTTGATGCACTGGAGGTGAGACCAGAAGCAAAGTGCCATTGCTGTGTTCCCTGAAGGAGAAGCTGTGGATCTGCTGTGAAGGGCTGGGAGTTCTCTGTGTCACTGTCTGGTGGCATGCTCCTCCCTCCCTGCCTGGTGCACCCACTCACTGTCGCCTCCTACAGAAGGGAGACCACGGGTGGCTTGACCTTGCTGTGGGGGATTGGGCTGTGCTGTGGTTTCGATGGTTTGAGTGTGTCCCTACAGGGTTCATGTATTGGGAACGTGGTCCCCAGTGTGCTGAGGTTAAAAGGTGGTGAGACCTTTAAGAGGTCAAAGGTCATTGAGGGCCCTGCCCTGGGAAGGAATTCATGTAGTTCTCTGGGACCCTGGCTGATTCCTTCCTCCCTCCCTTTCATCCACGAAGCATCTTTTCTGGGCCTAGCCTATGGTCCATATCTCTCTTCAAGTTCGCGGAGAATGCACAGCATCCTGGCACCCAGAGATGCTCACGGTACAGGGACACAAAGCCTCAGCCAGTCCACCGTGCCCCACGGTCACCCTGCCTTAGCGTGGATGGAAGAAATACCAGTGGAGATGGTTAGTGCTGCACACCAGAGGCTGCAGCCACAGTGCAGAATCCGCCTCCTGGACACCTTCACCCCCGTCCAGCTCCTGGGTTGTAAGTTAGTAACCTGGCGGCTGCTATGGATCACCACCTTGTCCTGGGGACAGGGAGACAGATGTGGGCATGCAAAGACCACGAGAGTCCGAGCCAGACGGCGGGAGTATGATTCCTGGCTCTGCCCCCATCTCGCAGTGAGACTGGACAGTGAAGTCTCCTCTTTGGGATTCAGTCTTCCAGTCGGGAAATGGTGATACGGAAGTCTATCCCACAGAGTGGTCAGAATTAAACAGGGGGATGAAGCCGGGTGTGGTGGTGCACGCTTGTAATCCCAGTACTTGAGAGGCTGAGACGGGAGGATCTGGGTTCGCAGCCAGCCTCAGCTACTTAGTGAGGCCCTCCACAACTTAGTGAGACCCTGTTTCAAAAAATAAAGGATAAAAAATAGGGCTGGGGGTGTAGCCCGGAGGTAGAACGGCCCTGGGTTCAATCCCCAGTTCTGCAATAAATAAATAAATAAACAAGGGGATGGAGGGCCAAGCGGCTGCATGTAGCAGGTGCTCAGTGAAGTAAGTTCCTGCCTCACCGCCCCCGCTCTCTGGCTCCTGGGGGCAGGCTCACTTGCCCTGGGACTGGGGCTCCTGCCTCACTCAGTTCTGCTCCCCACTGCACCGGCCCTCTGGGACCCAGTCACTGAGGTGTTCACAGACTGTGCAGAAAGGACCAGCTGGCTAGGACATGGCCATCGGGGTGGCTGGTGTCTGCTGGCCTGCTGTAGGACCCACTGGGTGCGGGGTGGGAAGTCCTGGCAGGAGGCGCAGCATGTGTGCCCTGACCTGCCTCCCAGACCTGACTGCTGGATCCATCCAATATAACTCCAGAGCGATGCGGAATTTCAATAGCAGTTTTTTCTGTTACCCCTTGGGTTGGCGGCCGACCTCCACTGACCACATCAGGGATTGGATTCCAACAAGGTTCCCGCAAGAGGCCAGATCTGAAAGGTATGGCCTGGGTGTTTCCTCCCTGTGGGTCATTAGTCTGGTGACAAGTTTTAAGCCAGAGGATCTTTGCAATCCTAGGGCCTGTGTGCAGTGACCTGCATCTGAGGCCACTAGGGCAATATGGAGGAGAAATAAAATGGGTCAGGGTGAGTCAAGGCTCTCCCAGATGCACATGTGTAAGAACACCACGCGTGAAAGGGCAGCTGGGTGAAGAAGCCTGGCCAGTCACTGCCAGAAACACAGGGACTCCAGGCCAGGTACATAGAGGTATTATGTTTAGGATAAGGCAGATGTAAGACAATTTGACCTAGAAATGACTCTAACAGATTGAGCTGTTCGTGAGTCACAGCAGGGAGGGGACTGTGAGCCCCAGCAGGGCAGACCTGGGGCTGCTGCCTCTGTCAAAGGATGGAGGGTGCATGCGATGGTGGGAGACTGGCGGCCAGAAGAGGGAGTGGCGCTTTACAGTTCCTCAGAGGATGGGCCCAGGTGGCCGGGTCTGGCCCTGTGAGGAGCCGCTCAGGGCTGGGCTGACTGTTCTGGGTGGTGGTAAGTTCACCACGGAGGAGACATGCAAGAAAGGTGACATGGCTGTCGGTGTCAGATGCTGCAGAAGGGCAGGCGATCTGCGAGTCAACACTCAGGTCCCCTAGTTGCTATAGTTTGGATCTTAAGTGTCTGCACAGGTCCTAATGTTAAAGGCTTGCTCCCCGGGGGGCGCTATGGGTGGTGGTTTAGCCTTAGGAGGTGGGGCCTAGTGGGAGATCTTTAGGTTATTGGGCCTGACCTTGAACTGGTCTGCAGGGCTTCCTGTACAAGATGAGTGGATTTGCTCCGCTACGTGCTCCTGCCACCGCAGACCCAGAGCAATGGGGCTAACTGATCAGGGCTGAAAATCTAAGACTGGGCCCAAATAAACCTTTCCTTTCCTTTTTTTTTTTTTTTTTTGGTGGTGCTGGGAATTGAATCCAGAAGCATTCTACCTCCAAGCTACACAAGCATTCTACCTCCAAGCTACACACCCAGTCCTTTTTACTTAATTAATTAATTATTTATTTTTGTGGTACTGGAGATTGAACCCAGGGGCAGTCTACCTCCGAGCTATACCCACAGCCCTACTTTTTTATTCTTTATTTTGAAACAGGGTCTCACTAAGTTGCAGAGGGCCTCACTAAGTAGCTGAGGCTGGCTGCGAACCTGCGATTCTCCTGTCTCAGCCTCCCAAGTACTGGGATTATAAGCGTGCACCACTGCGTTTGGCTAACCTTTTCTCTTCATAATTTGATCATCTCAGGTATCTGTTGTAGTGATGAAAAGCAGGTTGACACTGATGCAGCCCCCCGGGCCGAGGTGGTCTGGAGCAGGCCAGGGCTCCGGACGCTGGATGCATGCCTGACCCCTGGGGCCTCTCACCTACCTTCTCCCGGCTGCTGTGGGCAGTCAGAGAGCGGTGGGCGGCCCCTCGCAAGGCTGTCCTGTAGTTGCAGAAATTCCCCGTCGGGTCCATCTGGTGCTGGAAGAAGACAGGGAGGCATTTGGGCAGCTCTGTCCAGGGGCCGGCCGGCTGAACCCTGGAGCCCAGCAACCATGTTTACCTCCAGGATGAAAAACTTGGCCGTCTTCACCTTGGCCCAAGTCTTCTTCAGTCTGGAGACCGGGCTCATGTTCATGCCGGCTGCAAGAGGATAGGGCTGCGCTGGGGAGGGCTCCTCTGGTCGGCAGGTCCCGCCCGCTCCCACGAGCAGGGAGACCTCCGTGTGGCTGCCGCTGCCCGGCCCTTAGGCTGAGCCTGCACTAGGGCTGAGGTCTGCAGTGGCCTCGGCCTGCCAGGCAGGGGGTGGGTGGTACTGGTGGACATTGTGTCAAAGTGGGCCAGCATGTGTGTGTGTGTGTGTGTGTGTGTGTGTGTGTGTACCAGTGCCAGCCATGGGCCTCTTGTTTCTCTGGCTCTGGGGACACATCGCCAAGCCCTCACCAAGCACCCCAAGGACCAGGCTTGCCTCACAAGGGGCAGCTCCTCGGGCCTCTGGGGAGGAACCCTGGCTGCCCCCTCTGCCCAGCTCAGCCCACGCCGCCTCTGGGCCCACTCACAGATGATGGCCATCAGCGAGTTGAAGTTGCCGATGTTGAAGCACTCTCGGGCCACGTCGATGAGGAACTCGATCACCTGGGCCCTCTGCTTCTTCTTGGCCGGCTGGGGACAAGGCACCAGAGCTTCGGTGAGGACACGTTCCTGCCCTGCCCTGACCAGACTCCCCACTCACCCGGCCCAGCCCTCCTAACCTTCCTCCAACCCATCTCACAGCTGAGAAGCTGGAGGCCCCGGCAGCGTCCAAGACCCAGGACCTCAGAGCACTGGGCAGAGCACACAGTCCAGTAGTGGAGGGCTCAGGGGGGCCTGGTGGGGCTCCTGTGGGGGCGCGGGGCCCACCCGAGCAGGCGAGGGCTGCAAGGCACCTTTGGGAGTTGCTGATGGCTCTCCCTCAGTGCCCACCTCCAGCACCCCTTCCCTCCCCACGTCAGCAAGCTTTGCTCCCAGCTTGCTCTCCCCTCCCTGGGGCCACCTGCTGATCCCGAGGCCCTGAGCAGCCCCTCTGCCCCTTCCTTCCTTCCTTCCTTCCTTCCTTCCTTCCTTCCTTCCTTCCTCCTGTACTGGGGATTGAATCCAGGGGCATTCTACCTCTGGGCTACACACCCAGCCCTATTTATTTTATTTATTTATTTATTTATTTTTGCGGTACCGGGGATTGAACCCAGGGGGGTTCTACCTCCAAGCTACACCCCCGGCCCTATTTTTTTATCCTTTATTTTGAAACAGGGTCTCACGAAGTTGCAGAGGGCCTCACTAAGTAGCTGAGGCTGGCCGCGAACCCGGATCCTCTGGTCTCAGCCTCTCAAGTACTGGGATGAGAGGTGCATCCGCTGCACCTGGCTCCCTCCATCTCTTTCTATTGAATAACGGTGTGACTGTTGGGACTCCCGACCTCTGTGATGGCTCAGAACCAAACTGCATCCCTCTCCTGGGCCATCCTCGGCTGTCCTGGCCATGTCCTGGGTGCCCATGTGGGATGGGTTGGGGCTTCACAAGGAAAAGCCATCCAAGCTGCCAGGCAGTGGTGTGAATGTAGGAGAGGGCTGGACCAGTGGTACCCTGCCATGTACTTTTCCCATGAAAGGACTTTGCTTGCCTACAAAGCACGCAGCAATTATCTACTGCCACCAAGAGGTCTGCTGTGGTGCCTTTGTGGACATGCTGCCCACCCCACCAAGGGGTGGCCTTGGCCACGGAGCCGCCCAGCTGAACTTTGCCCTGCTCTGAGAAGGGCAGCGCTGGCTCGCAGCAACGGCGACTGAGCCAGGTGGGGGATAAAGGCCAACGGTCTCAGCTCCAGGTGTGCATCAGAGGTCGGCCAGCTCTCTGTTCTCCTTCACAGGTGTGACCCCTAATGGACATCTGTCCCCAAGCTCGCTCTCCCTTAGCACCTGCTTCCAGCGAGCCCTACTGGGCTTCTGGGCTGTGACTGTCCCATCTGTCCCCGAGACAGGCAGCCCTCGGCTTTGCCTTCTGGTGAAGGCGTGGGTTCAGAGGAGGGACGAGGGCTGAGACCTCAACTCGGTCCAGCTTTGTGTTGCCGGGACTTCCTGCTTCCAGGAGAAGCCAGGACCCGGACTTTTGATGTGCAATCTCCTAACTCTCAAAGATGAATCACTTCTACTCTAAATCCTGAACAAGCCAAACCAAAACCGCTGCAAGCCAGGCTGCCGAGGCAGACAGGCACAGAGGCCCGGGCCACCTTTGACTCTGCAGGTCACGCTGCCCAGCCGGTTCCCCACTCACCATGCAGATCTCGGTCGCCACGAGGTAGCACAGTCTGTTGAACCACTTCACGTATGCCTCCAGGTTGTTGGTCTTGTCACTGAAACACGGCTGGGAAAGACACAGGACCCCAGGCTGAGTCTCTTCATCACTAACTTTTTAGAACATGAAGTCAGTTCATGGTCATTACAGACAATGTGAAAACCTCAAAACAAAATCATCCCCAACACCAATGATTCGGCGTGTCTCTTTCTGTTTTTTTTTCTATACATTTAAAGATGTAATTCAAAATTATGTGCACACAAATGATCCTCATTATCCACTGATTCTGTATTTTGTTGTTTTTTATTTTTAGGTACTGGGGGTTGAACCCAGGGGCATCCTACCTCCAAGCTACACCCCCAGCCCTATTTTATTTTTTATTTTAAAACGATTTCTCTAAGTTGCAGAGGGCCTCACTAAGTAGCTAAGGCTGGCTGTGAACCTGTGATCCTCCTGTCTCAGCCTCCCAAGTACTGGGATTATAAGCATGCGCCACCACGCTTTCTGTATTTGAGAATGTGCCTTCTCCTGCTGGGCGTGGTGGCACAAACCAGTAATCCCAGTACTTGGGAAGCTCAGATAGGTGGATCACAGGTTTGAGGCCAGACTCAGCAACTTAGTGAGACCCTATTTCAAAATAAAAAGGGGCTGGGGATGTAGCTCAGTGGTAGAACACCCCTGGGTTCAAGACCCAGAATCAAAAGAAAGAAAAGAAGAAAAGAAACTTCCTTCTCACTCTGTGTGGCTTCTTCTGTCATTTGTGCACATGCACAGAAAGGCAGAAGCATTTGTCACTCAACACACATAAGCACATCCAGCTGGGGCTGAACTACATGGTGCGCTGCCCTCTGGTTTCAGCTCTCATACTGTGAGCCAGTACCTTTTCTGTTAAGTTTCTCTTCTCATCTCTGTGCTTGGGGGGATGATTTCAGTGTTTGCTAAAGCTCCCCAAGATGGTGCCACAGTGCTCTCCTATAGAGAAAACACATGCTAGGCAAGCTTCATCCAGGCATGAGTTGTGTTGTGCTCAGGGTCATGAGTTCAATGTTCATCCATGATACGCATTGAACAAGGTGTCTTTAAACAAACACGGAGAATAAGGTTATATATCTACGGGTTGATGAAAATGCTGTGACCAGAAGCTTGTAGAAACATGACTCTGCGTCACCTCTAGGAGCAGCAGCTTGGAATTTGCTAGTTCAGTGTTCATGGCAGCAACAGAGAACATAAATACTGCAAACAGTGAGAACCAACTGTCCGTATGTAGATATGCATCTCAAATGTAACTATATACACACATTTCCACAGGAACCTTGCCCATGTCATAAATAGTCTTCTAAAACATCATTTTTAAATTGATGTAGAAATTCCACTGTGGACATGTACTATAGTTTAAAAGATTAAACTTAGAAGCACATGCTAAAACTGCCAGGATAACTTTCAATAAATAGAGGGGAAGATGGAATGAGGGGAGGTCTATTAATCTAAAAGATGTAAAGAAAGGAGAAAAAAAGAAATAGAAAAAGTAAAGAAGACAAATGAGTAGTACAACTGAAGACAGTAGGAACAAATCCTTATAGATTAATAATTACAATAACTATAATTTTAAAAACCAAACTCAAGGGTAAAAAGCTAGAAAAATGTGTATGTGATAAATATCACATAGCTATTCAGATGGTCCCTGACTTATGAAGGTTTGACTTATTATTTCTCAACTTTATGGTAATTTATCAGGATGTAACCCCATCCCAAGGTGAGAAGCATCTTCATTAATATCAAACAAAAGAGATTGTAAGGCCAAAAAAGACTCTAAGACAAAAAGCATTAGAAGAGATGAAAGAGTAACTCCATAATGATAAAAGGTTAAATCCATCAGGAACACATCACAAATTCAAACTTGTCTGCACCAAGAAACATAGCTTTAAAAAATGGAAGCAAAAATAATCAGAAAGGTGAAGTTGAGTCCTACTATCAAAATGGAAGATTTTCGTATACATGCCAGCAATTAGCAGGTTAGGGAGACTGGACAAAAGCCCCAGTATGAAGGAATATAAGTGGAATGATATGACTTACATAGTTGAGGTAATGGACAAATATGGAAACTTAAACTCATTTACTCGAGAATACACATGATTTTAAAACATTTGGAAATCTAAGAACAAAATTTTTTTTGAGGTACTGGGGATGGAACCCAGGGGGCATTTTACCTCCGAGCTATACCCCCAGCCCTATTTTTTATTCTTTATTTTGAAACAGGGTCTCACTAAGTTGCAGAGGGCCTCATTAAGTAGCTGAGGCTGGCCATGAACCTGGATCCTCCAGTCTCAGCCTCCCAAGTACTGGGATTACAAGCGTGCGCCACCATGCCTGGCTTAAGAACAAATTTTAAAATAATCTATGGGTCAAAGACGAAATCATAGCTGGGCGTGGTGCGTACACTTGTAATCCCAGTACTTGGGAGGCTGAGACAGGAGGAGCGCAGGTTCGTGGCCAGCCTTAGCAATTTAGCAAGGCCGTCTGCAACTTAGTAAGACCCTGTTTCAAAATAAAAAATAAAACAGGGTGTAGCTCAGAGGTAGAATGCCCCTGGGTTCAAGCCCCAGTACCACAAAATAAATAAAATAAAATAAATAAAAAGAAAGAAAGAAAAAGAAATTCTATTTGTCAGATTGGGCAGGGTTGTTCTGCAATAACCAACAGTCTCAATATTTCAGAGGTTTAAGATGATAGATGCAGGTCTATCCACCATTTGTGTCCATCTCGGGTGAGTGGAGGTTCTATTATGTGACAAGTACAGAAATGAAAAGAGCCAGGGTTGGGAAGAAGGGGACAAAAATGCTGTTATTCTCAGATGATGCAACTGTCTACATGAAAAACCCAAAGGAACACAGGTATGTTGATAGAATTATTAAGAGTTTACAATGTTGTCAGATATAAGATTGACATACAGAAGTAAATTATATTTCTTAGACCAACAATAAGCAGATAGAAGATGCAGTAAACACACAGTTGAGGTCATGAACAGATAGGGAAGCCTGTGCTCCTTTATTTGAGGATGTGCATTCTTTTCAACCACCCAGAAATTTAAAAACACATTTAAAAATAATCTGTGCAAATAGATTATTCCATACACAGTAGCAAAAATATGCATAGAGTACTGAGGGGAGAAATCTAACAAAATCTGTATAAGATTTATGGAGAAAATTAAAAGACATTTGAAAAGTATTCTAGAATAAACCTAAGTGAACTGAAATACATACTATTTTTATGAATTAAAAGACTCAGTATCACAATTGATCCAAATTTAATACACTCTAACAAAATATTGATAGGACTTTTTATAGAATTTGACAAATGATTCTAAAAATTATTTATTTTTTTATTTATTTATTTTTGTGGTACTGGGGATCAAACCCAGGGGCATTCTACCTCCAAGCTACAATCTACTAGGCTCAGCCTGCCTATCATTTTCCATAAAGTTTTTTCTAGTTGCTATTACTTTACTCTTGTTTGATCACTCTCAGCTCTATTTTATTTTATTTTGAAACAGGTTCTCACTGAGTTGTGGAGGGTCTTGCTAAGTTGCTGAGGCTGGCCACGAACCTGTGCTCCTCCTGTCTCAGCCTCCCAAGTACTGATATTACAAGCATGCGCCACCACGCCCGGCTGATTGTAAAATTTAAATGGAAAGCAAAGGGCCAAGAATAGCCAAGCCAAGCCTGAAGAAGAAACGGGATCTGCTTTACTGGATGTCAAGACTTGCTGTGAAACTATAGCAATGAAGACAGTGTATATTGACACAGATGGAGAAACAGACCAGTGGGGCAGATTGGAGGGCCCAGGAGCAGACACCTACCTGCATATAGAAAGCCAACATCTGCTAAAGTGACAGATGTCGGGGCACATTGATGCGTAAAGGAATACATAAATAATGGTGCAGAAACAACTGGTTATTTGTCTGGAAAAAATGAAAGTGAACCCCCATCTTAAGCCAAATGCACAAAATGAATTTCAGATCAAACTGTAAAAGGCAAAACTTTAAAGTTTATAGAGGAAACATAAGAGATTATATGTATGACCTGAAAGGGGGTTGGAAGGATTTATTGTACCCCCCAAAAAAACATAGAGGAAGAGTTTAGTAAATTTGATTGGATCAAGCTGAAGAAACACTGTTCATCAGAAGCCATCCCAGTGAGAGGGAGAAGCAAACCAACCAGGAGAAGAAAATTTGCAGGACCTCTAGCCTTATCTAGTCCATATTTCAAATAAAACAAAAACAAAAAATTCTTTTAAGAAAAAGATGTCACATTACAATTAATCTTGCTGAGTTTGATGATGTAGTCTTGCTAGGTTGCTGAGAGTCTCTCTACTTGGTGAGGCTGTCCTTGAGCCTGCAATCCTCTTGTCCCAGCCTCCCGAGTGCGGGGGTTACAGGTGTGTCCCCCACGCCCGGCTTGCTGCTGTTCTTCACTCTACCTTTTTCTCTTGGCGATTGGATAGATGGATCTTGGTGACCATCCCATGGGTGGCCTTATTCTTTTTAATAGTTGCATAGCATTCTACTAATGGAGATATTACACTTTTTTAATCCAGCCCCCCCCCAGTTGATAAGGTAATTTGCTTACAGTCTTTGACCATAACAAACACTATAGACCCAAATATCTGTATGGCATCTTTGTGTACAGGAAAGTTACTGATGTAGAAAGTGAGGTCGAGGATGTACATTTATTTATTTGGTGCTTGGAGTGGAACTCGGGACCTCCTGGATGCTAGGCAAGCGCTCTACCACTGAGCTACACCCCAGCCTAAGGATGTGTGTTCAAATTGTTGATGCAATATTGCCAATTTCTTCTCTAAAGTGTGACAGTTACACCCGCTGCCGACGGGGATGGAGGATGTCGCTTCCCCGACACACCCACAACGTGTCTATTCTCCCCAGCGCCCTTTGCTCATCTAAGAGGAGAAAACGTCTCCTGTACTACAGTATTTCGTTTGATCTTTCACTAGGTGTGAGGGTACAGGACACACTGCTTCCAGGTCTGGCTCGGACTTAACCGGCTGTTGGTAAGCCCCGGGAGCCCTGCTGGTTGGGTTCCTACAAGGGAAGGACTGGCTGGAAACCCGGGTGTGTGGACCCACGTCCTCAGCGCTATGCCCGGGGCCCCTCAACCCGGTCCCCAACCTTCCAAGTAGCGCCCACCCGCGCTTCCCCGCGTGGCCGCTAGAGGGCGTCAGCGCCCACGAAACGCCGGGAGGGCCGCGGTCCCGGAGCGCAGGTGCGCCCCATCCTCCCGGATCCTCCGCCTCTAGGCACCCCCATCCTCCCGGCTCCTCCAGCCTCCTCGCGCCCCCACCCTCCCGGCTCATCAGCCTCCAGGCGCCCCCATCCTCCC